>RBZT01000380.1:0-15808 GCA_003693705.1 Polymyxa betae
CTATACCAGAATAACTCGTTCCTATACTTGCGAATGTAATCCCAGAAACAATCTTGTCTAATTTATTAGATTCTAGATTACCAGAAGAAACACCTAATGACGATATTAGATTGCCGTGTGATATTCCCATAGAGACTATTCCAGAGTAAGAAGTGCCTATACTCGTAAATGTAATCCCAGAGACGATAGTACCTAATTTATTAGATTCTAAATTACTTGAACTCGTTCCTAACGACCCAATCAAATTCCCATGCGATATTCCCATAGAGACTATTCCAGAGTAAGAAGTTCCAATACTATTAATTATACCAATTAAATTCTTGTCAATTTTATTAGATTCTAAATTACTTGAGCTGACACCTAATGACCCAATTAGATTTCCGTGCGATACGCCCATTGATACAATTCCAGAGTAACTGGTTCCAATTGAACTTAAAGAAATTCCAATTAAATTCTTGTCAATTTTATTATTTTCTAAATTAATCCCAGACGTACTCATTTGTGATTTCCAAACGTCAATGTTGTACACCGTCACTCCGATTATATTATCAATTCTGTTTGTATTATTTGCTGACGAAAATCCAAATAGTAATTTATCTGCTTTATTAGTTTCAAGATTACTCGCAGACACTCCAACTACCCCTTTAAAAATGTCCAGATTATTCGTCGTTGTACCGATTAGTAAAGAAATTTTGGTATCATGAGCTTGTAGAATTGCTTGCTGGTTCGGATAAGTGGTTCCTACCATTAATTCAATTGAGCGTCGTGGTCATCTAAACGGTCATCTATACCTTCGTTTGTTAAAGTTTGATAGTTATCAACCAATTCCAAAGCAGTCATTCGAGCGTCTTGAATGAAATTATAGGCGGTTTGGGCTGCCTCGGCTACACCAAGAGCTGTATTCACACCAGCAATAACTGCTGTCAAAAATATCCTCACTTTGAAAAGCATCAAACTTCTTTTTTCAATACCGAACGGAGCGTTTGGGAAAATATACAGCCTAGCAGTGAATGATTTTGGTGAGGGCTTTCTGCTAAGCAGTATTCAAGGTGATGACTGCTTATCTGCTGGCATTGTTTCGTCGAAATGGTTTGCTAAGCACCTCGCTTCTTGGTCTGGCAAACGTTCAAGCAGGTTTGCCGAAGGGATCAGTTATCAGACTAGGTAACGCTCAAGGGTCGAACGCCTCGTGACTTGTTTAACTGGTGTTTAATAGACTGGCCTCTCTGCTGGCAATTTATTTTTAATGCTTTCCATAGTCTTGACAGCAAGATCACAATAAAACCAATAATCGCCCTTTTGGATACCAGCTGCAAAATATCGCTGAAGAAGTACCTATTTAATTGCATGATTCGCCCATATTTTCTATGTGAAACGGTCTTGATATTAGAATACCTCACTATCCCAATTCTGTCTCATTCTCTCTACTATCACTACTCTTGACCCAATCATCAGTAGAAGCCAGTCCTTGCAGTGATAACGCCCCCGTACCGGTCCCATCACACCCGACCCAGCCTCTGCATGATCAAGACTCGCCTATCTGTCTATACTTCTAGCAACATGCGTTCTGTGGGGGTCGTACAGGCTCAGTACCTGGCAAGTATTCGCATTATACAGGATTCTATCGCCTCTCTTGGTGATGCTGGCCCTGTTTCGTCTGCACGATTCGTTTGCGCCGCATTTACCGCTACATCTGGCTCGGCGGTCCAGTACGTCAATGGAAGCTGCAATCATATCCGGTGCGGGCAACAAGCCAAGGCAGGTGAGATCCGTCTGCTCTACCATGTAACGAAAGGAGACGAATAGACCACATTACAGCTGGCACCGCCGACCAGGGAAACGTAACCGGAATGGACAGTGGGCCGAGATGCGACCAAACCCTAACCGCTGATGCTCAATGACAGAGTGGTGCATAATATCATGACTTTCAGAGCCCGCGCCAATACTTGGTCAGATTGACCGTCTTCCTCGTTGGGCCAGTACGTCCACCCGATTCTGGTTGTCACAATATGGAGCGGATGCCGATTAGAGAGCCGCTCCTGTGATCTAAGTGCGGGCGGAGACCATCACTGGTTCTGTCATGTCATGTGCGCCGTACGGAGTTACGGTATGGCTAGAGCCTAGAAGTGACATCAGCCGGGTTAGGGTTTTCGGGTTGGTGATGATGGCGAGAGCGATTTCAGTCAGGCAATCGGTCTGTATTTAGATAGATCAGTGTTTATTCCGGCAGCGATACTGTTGCGGTCGTGCTGGTCCGTGGATCGCGCTGTGCGAAACCGTTACAGATTGCTTAACTATCTCTGCATCTGTTACAGCAAACATCGCTGTTTAAAAGATGTTGGCTGCTCTAATCTGCTAACGTAATTGCTCCTTATATATGAAAGCAGTTACAATTCACCAAGTTGAGTTTCTTTCAAGCGAATGTTGAAACTTCAAATTGTGATCTTCGAGCATTTCTCGCGGACGACGAAAACAGTTCCGCAATGTCTCCTTTAGAAACCTATCGGGAAACGATGAAAAACAGAGAAATATGTTTGATACCGTTTCGACGCCTCTGATTTGCTATCTGAGATGTGACATTCGACTCACAAAATCAGACCGAAACAAAACTTGATTTTGTGAGATCGTTTTCAAAATCGTGAAATCGAGTGCTGAGGAACACATTCCGTACAGCAAAAAGGCTACGCTGAAAATCGCTCACACGATTCCTTATTGAAATATTCTGCATTCCGATGAAAAGTTGTAAAGAAATTACAAACGATTTTTTTATCAATGAAAGGCACGATGAACTTCTGCAACAGAATGAGAGGCGTATCATGGTCGGCTTAACCTGCAACCCCTTCTACTATCAGTTTACTATCATTGCAGGCATGATCCTAAGCGGAATCGAGCCCAAGAATGCAAAACAAAACATACTTTTTTGCAAAAATAACTGTTCAGACTCTGCTGCCAAATAAAAAGTTTGAAGAAGTTGAAAGGAAAAGGGCAAGATTAGTAAGTGATAGGCGTACAGAGAGGGACCAATTGTTAAGCAAGTTCGGTGGAAGGAACAAAGCTACAGAAAAGACAAAGGCGGCCTGAATCCAGAAGCAGATCAGAATGGTGAGCTGAACAACGCTGAAAGATAAACAAACCGGGTACTATGATGGGCAAAAGATTGGATTGGATTGGATTGCACTATTTGATCGCAGCTTTCGGCGAAAATCGAATTTGATCAAAAATGTTTGAATAAGTCGACTGTTGAAAACTGGTCAAAAATTCCGTGACGTACAAGGTTGGTCAAACCTTGGTAAAAATTCGAATATTTTTCAGAACATTATCAAATAATGATAAAATCCTCGTAGGCGCAACTGTTCAGTCTCTTTTATCTGGATTGAGGGCCAGTATCCGCGGTAATAGCGAGATGTTGGATGTATTTCTGGGTCGAGGACGGGAAATGCCGTGATATTGTCGTCACTTTCGGATCTTTGAAACTACCTCCTTCTTGATCTATCATTAATGGGATTGGGCAGACCAGATTTCACCACATTATTGTGACATCTTCTTAATAGATTCTCGAAGACAGCACGTCGCTTCAGCTTGCAGAAGTTGTTATACTCCGAGCTCGCTGCCAAATGTCGAACAATCTCACGATAGAACGCACTATATCAGTACAGGTTTGAGATGATGGATCGCAGGAATTCTGTTTGACAGAGAGCTACTGCTCATGGTCCAGCTCAAGATGCTCCAAGTCCTCAGCTGCTCCTTGACGGTGTCCAGCACACTTGGTGAATGCATTTGTTAAGCAGCAAACGGCGGTTTTTTTCAGTCACAGTACCTGAATCATTGTACAGTAAATTAATCGTACTATTAAGAGCAATCTCATAACTCTGTGACCGAGAGGTTTTTATTACACGACCATATAGTCCTGTAGGATCGAGCTGCTTAATACCAACTACCATCATAACGACCAAATATAGAGCATTTCTATCCGCCAACAGCAATGAGATATGCTCCTGTATGGGTGGTGCTGATAAGCGGCATCTATTCATTGGATTCAGCTCACAATAGCCCTACAGTCTATTTCAACCTATCCGATCCATCTCAGAATTCCTTCAAAACGTATTTCAACATGACTGACGCTGAAATCACTATTCGTGTCGATCCGTTGGGTTCTCCAGCTGAATCGGATCTCCCATCAACAAACAGCTCTTCCGACCAATTGATGGGATGTACTGGCAGCTATTGCGGCTCTGGCTGTTGTAATATCGGGACTACATGCTGTTATGGGACATGGTGCTGCTCCAGCGGAACTTATTGCCGAACCAGCGGATGCAGGTTCTGCTATACCGGATATTCAATGTGTCCTTCTTATGATTATTGCTGTCAAACGGGCTACACTTGCTGTGGTAACAATTGGTGCTGTCCTCCAGGGTCGTATTGCGGCCTTGGTCAGAACTGTATCAGCAGCCTGACAGCCAACTGCAATTCCGGATATTTCGCATGTTCAGATGGAGGTTGCTGCCAGAATGGAAAGACCTGCTGTGGCCAATATTGCTGTGCACCAGGAACAACCTGCAGCGCACAGAAAACCTGCCAAGCTGATTCGACTTCGGACTCTTCGACATCATGCGATGACGGCTATTATCAATGTTCGAGTGGAGGTTGCTGCCCGAATGCGAAGACCTGCTGCGGTGGCTCCTGGTGCTGCGGCAGCAGTTATTATTGCAGCGGTGGCCAATGTATAGCTACCTCAGATGCTGGAACGGTCTCAGCCTCCATGGTCCTGCTCTTCATTCTCACCGTCATTATCATTAACTGTATTGCATAAAGTGTTCGGATTCAATCAACAAACGCAGTTGGGTCGGAAGAGTGGCCTTGACGTTCGCGAGGGAGAAAAAGAGACTGAGAAAGAGACAGTTAGTGAGTCAATTTTCACCCAGATGTTAGTGTAGAGACTCGAATTTTGTTGACGAAAATGTAACTGCCTCTTTCTCCACTGGATGTGAAATATGACCAGAAATTCGATAGAAGTTTTCATGCCCGAAAACCTCAACTGATTTTGTGGCTTCAATCTGGACATCAAGCATTGTGCCAATCAAGACTTCACGCGAAACGACGATAACGATTCAACTAAGGCGAAGACTAGACCAGGGCGTGCAGAGTGCGATCGGCAAAAACGATCAATGTGGCGTTGCTTATTTACAGATGGGGTTTATCCAGGCTCTGGAGGAAGCTACACCTTACTCCAGAAGGCTGATTCTTTGAGTAACTTTGTGAAATTCTGTCGACAGGATATTCGAACAGAAATTTCCATTTGACGATTCTGGAAATTACTCCGTTAAGAATCGTTGCAGCTGCCTCATTGTTGGTGTGAGATCGGAGCTTTGCGGGAGAGGAGCACACGTTTGAGACGAGAAAGTGATGGTGATTATTGGATGCAGAGGGTGATATTCAACAGAAAGTCGTCGTTCTAGTCGCTATTGGTGGATAACGCCCAAAGTTTATATCGAGGGTTCTCAGTTCCACAAGATATAGGACACATTGGGATTGAAAACCATCCGGACATCGATCCAATATTGCGGCAATATTTGAAGGATTAACCGATTCCGCTGCTGCGTTCATTCTGAATCTCGAAAACGTGCCTGGGCCAAGATATTCATGAGAGATGTTTTCCAGTTGCATGTCAGATATGAGACCAATGAGAGTATTCATACAAGACTTCTTCAGCAATTATCTGGCAGTGGATTGCTCACAAATCCCGATCTATTCAAGGCTTTAGCCAGAAATTGGAATTCGGTTAAATATCACCGATTATTTGGACCTAATCCCGGAATCGGTCGAACGTTCGAAATAATCGCTCCGTTTTTATCTCCGTGGAATACTGCCGCTTAGACAATGTCGCGAAAATATGGATATCTGACAATACGACCACGTTGTTGGCGATATTCTTTGAATTGCTTCCTGGGAAAGTCTGGCTTCAGGAGCAGTACGGCGCACCCTTCATGTTCAAAAAGGCGTTGAGGGAAAGGCAATTCTCAACATTTCGCATTCTATCCCAATATGCAACTTTCAGATATAGGTCAAAAGTAGGGTTTCCAAACGTTCTGTTGCAAACCGCGGTCCAGAACGGCGCTCCTCTCTATATCTCGACGTTCTGCATGATAGTTGCCCGAGTTGTCTTCGAAATGGTGAATTTGATGATTTGGAATGCGAAGATGCCGATGTCAAGAGATACGTCCAAGACTTCAGTAGACACTCAGCGACCCTGTAAAATATCACGGATCGAATAAATCTTGCTCTCATTTTGCTAAAGGAACAGCAATGTGCGTCATACGATGAGTGTGTGTAAGACTGTAACAGAAGAATATGTCCGTGACTTTGATTTTCCACATTGAGTTTTAAACTCAAAAACTGCGACGAAATGGTTGAAATCATCCCGAAAACTGCGTGGCGTCCATAGTCAATGGACATCAACAATTGATGACAGGCGGACATCAGGGCGATAGGAGCCGGGGCCGTACCGTCCAGGGCCTTGATCCTGAACCTATGAAGCGAATTTTCTGAGGCAGTGTCTTAAGCGCTTCTCCCAACCAGGCCCCAACGGCGCCCGCACCAATACCGTGCCAAACCCTAACCCAATATCCCACATCGGGCCAATTCAAGCAGTGAGGCATTCTTAGGGATTCGCGGTAATTTGTTCTGGTAGCTGTAAAGGCAAAACTGTGGTTGGCTCTACTGGCCCATCTGGATCAACGTTCTGCTTGGAGCACTTCTGGAGGGGACTGAGATATTACAGGCCGTGGATTGGGGCATTGGGCTGACAAATGGTGTCTATAAACCCTTTTTCTGAAATTTCTAAAACTGTCGAACTAAAGCAGTTCCGCTGTAGGGCGATCGC
The DNA here is from genome assembly GCA_003693705.1 of Polymyxa betae. NCBI lineage: Eukaryota > Endomyxa > Phytomyxea > Plasmodiophorida > Plasmodiophoridae > Polymyxa > Polymyxa betae. The sequence goes on from RBZT01000380.1 coordinate 6,881, forward strand.
CAGTCGGTTACAGAAATGCTCTGATTGGCATTAACAGGTTAGGAGTTATCTGGTGAGAAGATCAACGAGGTGAAGGTCATGCTGAATGAGATCCGGAAGGTCCCATTCCCGCTCAATCTGAGCCAGGGCGTGTACGAGTCGGCCCTGCTGGCGGCGTCCGACGACGACTCCGATCTGGCCCGACAGTTTCGGTATTTCGCCCGCTTCAGCTCCGATCCGCATCTCGATTGGAATGGTCGCCTGGGATCCGAGGGCCACATCAACCTGCTGATCGTGGCCGCCGCCATCGGCGATCTCTCTTTCCTTGACATGCTTTTGGAACGGTTCGGCGGCGTCGTCTATGTCTACCTGGTCGTCTGTGAAGCCCTTCAACATCACCAGATCGAATTCTACCTCTATTACGTTTCGATCTCCAGGCTCACCTGTATACTGAACGAGCCGTTCTCGTACCATATCGGGCTGTATACGTTCTGGGCTCAGAGCCGCTTCAACATCCTCCATCACGTACTGGTCCATCAACCGCGAATCGACCTGATCCGTTTTCTGTACGAGAACGTGATTCTCGGCTATCCGTCTGCGAACGATCTGCCCGACTATGGGAATGGAGGCGGTCGGAGTTCGATCGGGAACGCGACCGCATTGGTATCGTGCCATGATGGATATCCGGGTCTAACCCGAGCCGAACGTCACGCCCTCTTCGCCCTCTTGATCGATAAGCACGCCCAGATGGCCCCGATCGTCGACTATTTCGTCCTGGAACAGGGGCTGCAATTCACACGCGAACACCTGGACATGGCAGCGACCAGGTCGGACGCGCGGCTCCACGAGTTCGTGTTGGCCCATCTGGAGCCGGATCCCGATCCGGAACCGGAGCAACCCCGCTGTTTCATGAAATTGCGGCAGCTGTTTCGGTGTTCCTGCTTACAGCAGCTGTCTAAGAATCCGCTGTGATCGGATCTTTATAATTTTACTTTTTTATGTGGCGAAACTCCATTCCGTTTGTTGTCAAATTCTGTCTGGGTCTTCGTTTCTGTCAGCGTGATCGTAATTATCACAATCATGAGGCGATTGTCGTCTTTAAGATCTTCCAGCGTGGCAGAATCCTGCTGAAGGGTGCTGTTTTGAGTATTTGTATAAAGAGTGTATGATGATAAACTCCGTCATATCAATTGGTTGCTAACTCCGAGTGGATCTCCTACACAATGATTTACATACAGTCCAGCGTTCTGTTTATATCAATCAGAGACATACAGAAAGGCAAATCTGATCGATGCAGATCACAGAGAACTATCTTGGCGTGATTGGTATCGCCAGATTTCAGCAAACCCTAGCCCTCACAAAGTACAGTCAAAAAGGCGTCTTATTATCGCTGTGACGAGGTGAGTCCACACAAGATCAATGGTAGAAACATTCGGCTTTTAAGGTTTATTTTAAGCCTCAGCATAGCTGGGTCCGAGAGCGGCCTATGAGCACCGATATCAGTCTGGATCTCGGCGGATCCGATCTGGCCTTCGATCTGATGGTCCAGTTCGGGAAGCTGCTCGTCGTTGGCACCGCTGCCGTCGTCCTGCCTGGAGTCGGCGGCCCTCTCGCCTCGGCGTTGTTGTCGATGATGCCCAAGATTCAGACGTCGCTGTCGCTGCTTGCTGGCACCTGTAAGAAGATGGATGGCATCAACGGCGCCGATCGAATCTGTCGCCGTCTGCAGGGGAAGATGGATGATATCGCGAAGCAGCTCGAGACCATGGCGAAAGGCGAACAGATCCCAGATAACGCTCAACTTGCGATCGAGAAATTCCTTCAAGCTCTCGATGGAGCTAATCAGGTCATGGCTGTTTACGCCAAGAAGAATTCTGTGGCCAAAATGCTCACTTATAGACGTCTGCTGGATATATTGGAGGAATATCGCGACGATCTCGATCATGCGAATCAGATGCTGTTGAGATGTTATCAGGCCGAAAATCAATCGAGACAGAAACAGATTCTGGCCATGGTTGAAGATCAGAAACGCCAAGAGCGCGAGCAGATCGTTCGCGATATTGAAGACAACAAACGGTTCTGGCGCTCTTATGTCGATAGTCCCGGTCTAATGAAAGATATCCAGAGATTCAATGTGAACGTCTCCGAGGCCATGATCGTCGCTCAATATGAAGCCCATCGACATCCCGATTCGGTCTATCCGAATCTCCATGCGAGTCTCGTACGACAGACCAATCGTCGTTTGCATGCCGAACTGCCTTCCTGGTATTGCTCACCGGATGAGATCAAGATCGACCCGAAAGATCCCTTCGCTATGGGCTCCTATGGATCGGTGTATCACGCCATCTATAAACGATCCAAAGTGGTCGTGAAGCGCCTCGAGAAATCGCAATCAGATCCGTCTTTGAGACAGCAATTCCTGCAAGAGATCACGATCTGGTCTCGATTACAACATCCGCATATTATCCCCTTCATCAAAGCCTGTAATACTGGACCCTATCCTTTCATCGTCTGTGAGAAAGGCACACACGGCACCATATTGAACTTTCTAAAGTCGAAGAAGGCGTCGAAGACCGCGCTGGAATTGATTCTCGAAGCCGGACAAGGTCTCGCCTATCTTCATGATCGCCGCATCGTCCATGGCGATATGAAGGGCGACAATATCCTCATCTCGGACGGCCCGATTGCGAAGATCGCCGATTTCGGCTGCAGTTTCGAGGCGAATTCCGCTCCTCTGGTGATAACGGGAGCGACGAGATGGCAGGCTCCGGAAGTCGTACAAGGCCGAGCTCCATCTGTATCAAGCGATATCTATTCCTTCGGCATGACCATGATCGAGATCTTCTCGGGGCGGCCTCCCTATCATCCCGACGTTCTCTCCGAGTCCGACGTCGTCAAGCGCATCGTCTCCGGAGCTCTTCCGAAACGTCCGGATTCGGTCAGCGATGCGATCTGGGCTCTGATCACGTCTATGTGTCATTCGGATCCCGATTCCAGGCCGTCCATGGATAAGGTTCTCGATCATCTCGACCATCTGCTCCCCATCGCTTCCGACCCTGTTCGTTGTCTGCAATGCGGCGTCCGGTGTCAGGCGGAGAACACCTTCTGCGAATGTGGGCAAGCATTACCATCAACGTCGAGGCGATTCTCACAAATTCGGACACCCGAACCTGTTCGTAATTCGGGACTTCAGGTATGATGGAAAGTTCAATCTATGAAGGTGATCGGAATGCTGTTAGGTTGAGAATCCCATTCGCGATAGCGTGAAGGTGCCTCCCGCTCCTGAAGCCTCTCCTCTATCAAAAAAGTCGTTTCCGAAGACGAAACAATATCATGTTGGAGGTGTGTCTCTACAGTATCATGGCGCTGAAATTAGTTAGGTTCTCGATCAAGATCGAAATTTTCAAATTTGGGCGTCGTTTGGACGATCTGATGGTGCTGCATTCATGGAGCTTTCTATGAAGAATCGTGATTATGGTTCCATTGAGCGCTGTGCTCTTCAATTCAACGACAACTTTATTGGGGTGATGCCCGCCGGTCCTGTTCAATTACGCGGACCCATTGCTCATGGTATTAACCTCTAACAACATTTTCCGGTATAACTATCATTAGGCGCTTCGGGATCTGCGATTTTACAATTACAAGATGAAACTTCTTGCGTCAGGAAAGGGCGCCACGGTTTCGTTCAGATGGCCATCAAAACCAATCTGGGAATATCGTATTTCGTCTCGCCGTTTCCTCCTCATGTTTGTGATTCCGTCACAGCCTTCATATCACCATCTCAATTAACGGATTACAATTAGGTGCTGTTTGCAGAGAGTGGACACATTTCCCCGCAGAACTATTTCCCTAAATGGCAAAGTATCGATTCGTCTCATGAAAAGAAGATTCAAATTCCTGCAACATCGCCTGAGGCCTTCTGTGCCAAACTTTCTCCTATCAATGTTATTGCTATCTCCACGTATGGATCTTCTGGGTCTTGTAATGGTCATACTGACCTAGGGTTAGGGTTCAGAATCCAACCAAGGGACCGTCTGCTTACATGGCGTTGCGATTAAAGAAAATCGACATTCTCTTCGAAGCCGCTTTCTCGCAATCTGAGACATCGCTGACTTTCAAATCGTCCGATGATGCTCTCTCGACATGCGCTATGAAAGCTATCGAAGCCTTTCTCCAACAATGTGGTGATACCTGCGAATCTGTCGCCCAGAGCATCATCAAAGATGGGTCAAATCTCTCATCTAAAATTGAACCAGGAGAGACTTCAACCATACAAAATCATCCAGCTGAAATCCGACCAAATCCAGGCACTTCAATCAAGGTAGGAATATCCGAAGACCTGCTCTGGTCATAGATCACGCCCTTCCTTTCAGGAGATCTCTCTGCAGATCGCTCCGGAATCGCTCCCTGATGGGCGTACTGGCCCACCGACCACCAGTACGCCGCACGTTGAAACCCGTCCCGAATCCACACCAGGTCGCGTTTCTGTCTGGAAATCCGCTCGCCTCCTGATCCTGTTCTTTGATAGGCATTACGACGTCTTCAGAGAGCCCAGGCGATGCGCCGCCGTCTTCGCCCGATCAAAGCTCGAAGGCGGAGAAACCGGCCTCGAATCAGCCGGAATCGTCGGAGTCCGTTCCGGCACCGCAGGATCCCGCCGCGCGCTTCCAACAGCTCTGCGAACGTTACGATATCGGCGCCGAATTCTCCGTCAAGCTGCGTCTGCTGAGCGATTTCGAGATCGTCGTCGTGGCGGACGATTCCAGCTCCATGTCCAGCATACAGAAGAGCGACGATCCATTCGGTCCTATTGAGAGCCGATGGGACGTCCTCAAGCGTTCTCTCTTCCAGATCATTGATATCGCTCTGCTATTTGACCAGAATGGAATCGACGTCTACTTTCTGAATCGAGCTGCTCTGGATCAGCAGAGGGCGATGGTCCTCAGGAATGTCACAGAACGAAAGACGATCGAAGAAGCGTTTGTATCGCCTCCAGCTGGATTCACGCCTCTTACACGGACTTTGAAACTCGTCCTGGATGAGAAGCGGACTGTTATCAAAGAGAAGAAGCTGCTCTTGATCGTCTGTACGGATGGAGAACCGACCGATGAATTCGGGCGGGTCGATATCGACGCATTTCGTCGGTTGTTGTGTGATCGGGATCCGATCGATCATATCTATGTGAATGTGATGGCGTGTTCGGATGATCCAGGGACGATGGCGTATCTGGCGAAATTAGATCGACAGATCGCCAACCTCGATGTGATCTCCGATTATCGGAGCGAGAAGCGCGAGATCACGACCACGAGGCCGGGCGTCTCGTATTCGTATGGCGACCATATCGTGAAGACGCTGGTCGGAGCCATCGATCCGTCTCTCGATCAGCTCGATGAACGATGCTCGTGCTGTGCCGTACAATAGGGCCACGCATCAACCCGGCTGAATTCAATGTATCGAAATACAATTATTTCCATACTCGCCCTTTCTAGGTCTTTGATAAAGTCGAGAGAAAATCTGTTTTGAAAATAGAGCGCAGCCTGTAGTTTCCAGCTGATCGGTTCTTTTGAATCCCGCGCATCTTATACATTGTTTGTATTGAGAATCGTCAGCGCCCGCGAATGATACTCGGAACTCCAGCAGAGCCAGTACGACCGGTCGAACCGCGAAAGTGTATCGATTTCGGAGTTTCGAATAGTGCGCGACCGACGCGATTCCTTCCCGAGATTATCCTCATCGTACTGTATGAGGGTCTTTTGAACAGGAACAGGTACGACGACGTCTTCGATCGAGGGGATGCAATCGCGTCCATGCTGGCCCTCGGTATATCCAGAGCTGTCCAGAGAATTCGCGTCATATTGTAGGCGGAGAGCGTTCAGTTCGGATTTGATCTGTGACTCTCAGATGGCCCAGGATACTGTTACAGGTTTGTATTGAAGCTCCGGATTTTGGAATATGGAGTTGGTGTCCAATTATGCCGCCATTTGTAGCCCGAAACTATTACCGGGCAATGCTCGAGTCTATATTCAATCTTCATGACTCATTGAGAAGCTCCCCTGCAGCTCTGATATGCGTTAATCGAATTCACTTATTAGAGAGCACCTGTATAACTTTTTTGCTGAAAATTATATTGTAATTCCAAATTCTATTCGACTACCTAAAAATTTATAGAAGAAAATTTGATAAATGTACCAAAACATTATCATTGAAATCAAGAAATGGTAATACGTCCATAGCACAAGGACAGATAGATGACCTTCAAGGATTGTCTTCTTTTATACAAACTTTAACATTTGGACATTTAATATGTAAATTGTGCAGTTCGCTACTGTTTGGTGATGCGGATCAGTTGTCACCGCCGGGCTGAGTGGACATAGCGAGTGGGTTGCGCTCACAGGTCCTCACAATATGGGTCGCTCAGCTTTGATGGGATTGTCTTCGCATATACCAGCTCGAACATTTGATACTATGAGCAGTGCTTTAGGCAAGCGTCTCTTGCTCAATTTTAGACGCAGGATTGTTATCGACTTTTTCAAAGGATGTAATATCGACATCATTTTGAATTGTGGCTTTTCTTGATTTCATGCCGAACAATTATAAATTTATGCAAGTTTGGGGAATTAATGACCATTCTCAGTAAGAATTCAAAGTGCTCGTTCATGATTATCCTGCGATTCATTCGCAGCCCGCGAATCGGTAATATATTACCACTCTTTTGATTGTATTTTGATAAGCGGCTAATAAAGATGAGTGAACAATGCTTTGTCAGCATTCCAATGATTTTCCATAGCCAAATATCGAATATGGTGCCAATCCGGGTATCATACGTCAGAGGTCTCTGGATTCGTCTTAACACGGCAGTGGACATCTTTTAGGGTTTAAAGTCCAAAAGTCGCTGCCCCTTCCACGGTTTTTAGTTCATTTCTTAAAGAACTTGATCATTTTGTTTAAATTTTATTTCATTTTTTTTTTAAATTCAAAGAAAAGCCACGGTGTCAACACGATTCCATCAACCACGGAGTGCGCGAAGTTGCCTCCGTTCTCCCTGCGTGAGTCACATGTCCTGCTCGCTTCCCATTCAATTCTTTGCAACAAGATCTGCATCTCTGTACGGCCGGACAGCAACATGGCAATTGCACAGTTTTACAAACCAGCTGCTGTTATTGTCAGCATATTGCTCGGCATTTCGTTGATTATCGGGGCTGTTGTCATTTACAAGCTTCATTTCTCACCCAAATCTACTTCTGTTCGTGGAATTATTTCTATCAGTACTGAACTAATATTGAATAACAGAAGGATTCTCCAGATGCCATTTTATCTCCTGATACATCTGATCAGAAATCCCATGAACATTGTCATCCAATGAATCCATCGCTACAGGCACCATCCCGTGCTAATCCTACTGATGGTCCAGAGCAGAGTCTGTTGCGATCTACTCAGAACCACACAACACCTGATACCGATCCTGCCTTAGAGGATATCCAAGTAGGAGCTGATCCAGATTTGCCTCAATGCAATACTACTACTAAGGCGGTGGAGGGTGTCTCAGGGTTAGAAATATTCAGGGTTAGCGAGTTAGTCATCATTATTTATCATTACTAAATACGAAAAGCGTGTTTGTTGTGTATACAACCCATTACAATCCGTGAATTGAAATTGCGTATCGTGGTATTTGTCATGGGTTGAACCCGTAACAAAATTGCGCAGCGTGGTATTTGTCATGGGTTGATCCCGTAACAAAACCGGGTATCCTGTTGGTCTCCATAGTCGTAGGGTCACCGTCTTAGTCATGGGATAGATTGGTGACAAACAAGGATCAGGCTCAGGGTCATCATTTGTCATGGTAGGCACTCCTTACTAACCCGGCCATGACCCATGCCTGCAACCTGCTTAGGGTCACGGTGCTTAGTTTCTGGATATACCCATAACAAACCAGAATTACATTTAGGGTCACCATCTGTCAAGTTACATAATACTACTAACATGGAATATATTCATACTGTAACCGACCCTGGCCAATAGGTCATTTCATGACGTCCCGTAACTAACTAATGCAATTCATGGTCGTCATTGATTTTATTATTGAAAAAGACTCTCGATTTTATAGATTTTTCGACTCAGCGATTTGGGAGAGTCTATAAGCACTGACGATTATAATCCTGTTGTTTCAGGTCTCTTATCTCGATCTCTAGCAAAAAACAGCCTGGTTTTTATCTGTCTATTCATTCACTTTCGCTGATTGTAGTAAGTAGTCTGTTGTACATTATTATCAAGATAAAATGCCCTGATCGCGATGTGGTCGGTATTTGACCTTCTTTGAGAGTGGCGCCGCAGGTCGTCACGTACTGAAGCTTCCTGAATGACTTTGAACAAGCTGATAGCTGCACAACAAGCGATTCATAGCCTCCAGCATAACAGTAGGAACGACGAGGCAGCCATTCGAGCTGAAGAGAAATCTGTTGAGCTTCCCCTTTTCGCTGCTCAATGATTCTCTTTCCCAATCCCTATCAATACATCCTCGTATCAATCCAACTTTGATTAGTGATTTCTTAAACTTGCATCGAAAAAAACCTAGATTACGATTTTATTCGGCCTGATTAACATCAGTAAAGACGCCGATGCTTTTTAGAAGAATCGCATAGTCATCACCGAATGAAGCCATCACAACGATCTTGAACGACCTGATTGCTTCTAAAGAGCCGCCTCTGAACATGCAGCGTTGTATTAGAAGCGACCAGACAGCCATAGGGTTAGGGTTTAAAAATAATAAAGAGGTGATTTTCGATGGACCTGTTGACGGAATTTCCTGCGGTCAGCGCAAGTTATCCGAGCCTGTGACGCGAACTCCGTGTCCGTTTCTGGCCGTTAATACAAAGCGTATACGGCGCTTCTTCAAGCGCAGGACTACGTGTTCTACGGCTCTGTAGGTGACACGATGTTTGCGGACGGAAT
>RBZT01000304.1:0-24615 GCA_003693705.1 Polymyxa betae
CCACCGTTTTCGCAGTGAAATATTTGGAAGTATGAGACATGTACACTTTCTCCCTATCAGAATTCAGCTTCTGAATGAAGCTCACAGCACTTGAACAACTGGCATGGCACGACTGTAGTTGTCGTTGCAGTGGTTTATTGATTGGATTTCATAAACTGCAGAATTCATTTTATTTATGAACGGATCACTAGGCTGTATAAACCCTATACAAAATTGAGTTATTATGGAATAACGCGACGGCAAGCAGCTGAGCGTAATTTTACATGCACCAGTGTAGAACTGATGACGTATAATGGTTTTTGTGTTAGCAAGATGATTCGCCGCCATTGCGAACCGACAGACAGCAGGCTGCGCATCTGTCGACAGACAGAAGTAGTTTCCCCTATAAAAGGAAGTCGACAGAGGATGGTCAGGCGGAATTGAGCCACACAAATATTTTCAAAAGGATATCGATCATAAACAATCGACCGTCATGGAGGGATCGGCCTCTCGTTTGGGCTGCGCAGGAGCGTCATCTTCAAAGTTCATAGAGTGTGGCCTCTTCATGAAGGCTCCGCCACTCTCTGTCCCTGACCTAAGGTTTTTGGGTTGTTCGCGGCAGCTGTTCTTCTCAGATTTCCTTCTTTTCACCTCAGGATGACATCAATGGATCATGATGGATTTAAAACTGAAGCCCTGTTTTCACTAATGTGTCTATGCCGCTGCTGGTCACAACCGCAGCTGTCTGGTCATGATGAGCGCTGCCTATGCAGGAAAGCAATCTAACAATAAATAATGTGTTCATGGATCTGTATTCTTTAGATCAAAGTAATGTTGTGCGATTGCCCTATAAAGGAATGCATGATCACTATCTACAGGACCGAACGTGATCTTGGTACAGCCCAGATTCTGGAACTCCATATCGGTTTCATCTTCATCCCAATTTTCGATCAGATAGCCCGCTACATCTTGGAACCACTTCACCATCTCGGGATCTGTAATATGCAATTTCGGCCAATTCATTACTAATGGAACTTGACGTGATGCATAAGCAGCGGAAACCCAGAGCGGCCACTTGTAAGTTGAAGCTGATTTCGCGATATCCGCAAAGTGCCCCGATTCGATCTTATACAGCAGTGGATTAAAGGCATATTCGGTGAGATTTTTTGAAATAACTTTCTTCAGGGCTTCTAATGTCTTGGGAAGTGAATATTGTTGACAGTATAGAGCCACGAGCAAAACATTTTCCTCTGTGAATTTGACAGAGCTGAGAACCCTATCACAGATTGAGAGCAGGCATGGCGATATCATGAAATCGGCAATCTGGGCGATTGCGAATAATTCTTCGACCCTGTTTTTACTGAATTTATGAAGCCCATACGCTGCTTTCAGATAGATCTCGAACCAGGAGGCTTTGTTAGGGGCGCTGCTGTCACCGAACCCTTCAGGCATTTGTATATCGGGCAGATCGACAATAACAATACAGCTGGAATCTGCACGCTCACTATCATCAGATTCTGCATCTTCAGGCCATTGAACGAAACGTTCCAGATATTTGCTCAGGGGTAACATAACAGCTCGACAGCAATAGAAGGTGGTCTCATCGACTATCAGCTTCATGTCACTGAATCGGGCCTGGTTGAACATGGCCTGTACGGCTCTGGTGCTGAATTTAATGGTCGCTGGACTGCAATTGGGCTGTGATGCAGAGGTCTCCATCTGGAAGAAGATTCAAATTCAGCAAAAATCAAAAGACGAGATCAATCGACCCGGGTCAGGGTGAAAAGTCCGTACGCAATTGTATTTTTCTGTCACTGCGCAATCCTGCTTTTTCCAAAACAGCTTTGCATTGTGGATCGTGAGAGCAACTAAAGAACTGTCGCATGAGCTCTCCTCAAAAGCAGCTGAAAGATGAATGAAAAGAGAGATAAAGAAAATGCATTCTGATATATCTTTCATTGCTTAAAGGATTGGAGGCTATCACAAAATTCTCTAAATTCGTTTTCGAAATGTCACACTATTGATGGCAGCGTGAACTGTGGTGAATTTGGCGTTGTTTTTTTTCGATTTTGATTTGGGCGAAGTATTTTATAAATTATGCACATACAGTTAGTATATAGTCAAAGAAGCTTGGTTTTTTGTTTGATTTTCAAAAAAATTTCGTTTTTTGTAAATCAACGAGTTAATTTGGCTTTCGCAGACTGCCTGAGTTCGTGGTAACGTTCGGCGATGGCTCGATACAGGAACGCGTCCGCGCTCTGTTCGGAATCGAAAGAAATCCTGAAAAGTGGAAGATTCCCCATTTGGCGGTCCGTGTCTTCTAAAGTCCAACCACGGATCAGATAGCGTACAACATCTTTGAACCATTCCACCCTCTCCGGGTCCTTGATATGAAACCGTCGAGGCCAATCATTTGTTTTCGGAATTTGACATGATGCATAGAAAACAGTAATCCAGAGCGAGAATGTGCCATTTTTAACAATTTCTGCTAAGTGCTCCGGATCAAGTTTATACAGCTGTGGATTGTAAATATATTCTTTAAGACGTGGTGACAGAAGTTTCCGCAGATCCTGAAGTGTTTGTGTTTGCGAATATTTCTGACAAAATATTGTCACGCTCAGAAGATGTTGCCCTTCGAACGAGATAGAACTGAGCAGATCATCGCACGCTGCCGATATAGAAGGCGATATTAAGAAGTCAGCGATCTGAATGACAGAAAATAGTTCCTCGAGTTTGTCCGTACTTAGAGAATGAAGTCCATAAACTGCTTTTAAGTAAATCTCGAACCAGAAGGAGTTATTTCGGCCTTCTGTCTGGTAAAATCCGTCCGGAATTTCGATTTTGGGGAGATCAATGATGACAGTAGAGATGGAATTTTCACATTCAGCACTACCTTCTGGATCCTTCAGAGGCCACTGAGCGAATCGTTCCAGATATTGACTATTAGGAATCATAATATCTCGACAGCAATAAAAAGGGGTATCATCAACAACTAGTTTCAAATCACTGAACTTCGCCTGGTTGAATATGACCCGGACAACTCGGGCAAAATTGCAGTTGAAAGTCATCTGCTGACTCGGGGGAGATAAAGTTTCGGAAGAGTTGATGACTCTTCGCCCAGTATACAAGGCTACCGAAAGAGGAAGGAAGTGAAAATGGTCGAGATGAGACCAACGGCAACCTTTTTATGAACTTGCTGTCTGTCCACAGGCATCTATCAGGCTTTGCGATTCATCAATGAATTACACCAGTCGTCCGAAGTCATCATTGAACAGTCAAACTGAAGTTCGGCCTCCGAGAAAGTGCGCAGAAAAAATAGCGTAACTTGCGGAGAAGTTTCAAGATAAGAAAAACGATTGGTTAGAAAGTTTTGCGTATGCTGTCTTCATCATCAGCTGTGACTCGAGATGAATGTGGACATTACTTCTTCGGTTGAGCCAGTTGACGTCTAGACGAATGTGACCAGGGCTGCTCGAACTACCCCAGACGTTCCCAGCGCTCTCGGTGTATCATATGCACGTCCTTTTTAGGAATTCTGTCGCTGAATGATAGCTTTAACTTATCATTTCATCGTCCAAATTTGACGTTGATCGATAGCGCGTAAGAACAGGCCAAATCAATTATTTTCTAAGAATGGTTGGGAATGTGAATCCGGACCGTAAACAGGAGCGAACCCGCAATTTGCGAATTTTTTAAAAACTCAGGATACTGGGACCGACAATCCAGATGGTGATTCGAAACCCGAATTACAGGTCGTATTTGTTATGGGGCGTTAGAAAATGCAGTCTTCTGATTATTATCATACTAACTAAAGCTATTCAAGAAAGATGGTAAGCGCTTATTGCAAACGCTGAATCGAAGCGAGCTCAACGTAAGAGAGGACGGCAACCAGAAGATTCGTATCAGAAAGTCTGATTCTATAAGTAATCTCAAATCCCTGTTGAACGCTGTCTATCACAGAGTAGCCACACTTTCTTTAAAAAACATGATACAGTTCTGTAGCCGTTGCCCTGGAGCTATTTTCGGCTTTCTGCCTTCGTTGATTTGCTGCTCGCTTGTTGACCGAGCGTTCTGTACGATCTGTGGCGCCATCATTCCAGAAAGTTCCAGGAACTCATCTATCTTGAACCCAGTAATTGACCGATATAAGATAATTTGCTCTAAAAGGCCGATTGCTGATCGCAATGGATTCAAGCTGAAAATCTCCTTCAAAATTTGTATCGGTTTCGTTTAAGAGCAGCTCAGAAGCTAAACTGCATGCTTGGGCTGCAACCTCTCATTCCTATTGCATCAATAATGCGAATTCAGTTTCAGCTTTCCAGTCCTCTTCATAATCCTCCTGCTTGGAGCCAGGGTTTTCCGAGAGATCTTCAGACTGATCTGAGTCGGATAACCTGCTCTGAGAGGAACACTCCATTCAACAGTCAGCAGAATGGGCTCTCTGTAGTTGTTGAGTATGCTAACGTGTAGTTGATCGTATTTTTTTCTACGGAGATTCTTTAAGGACAACTGTAGCATTTCCGTAACTTACGATCGGAATGTTGCTTTGACTTTAAGGACAGCTCTTGTATTTCCGACATTCTTTCCGCAATTATTCCACTTGAACCAGCCTCTAAGAGCATTATTACCTACAGTAAAGCGACGTTTCTTAAACAGAATGAATGGAAGCCTCGAAACTTGTGCTGCTGTTTTTCGTCAAAGCAGGTATTATTATACTCGCTGTTTTTGAAGTGGCGGTAAGATACGCTCATCATGTATTGTGAATAAGATATTCTGAATGAGTTATCTTGGACTGGCTTATCTAGAAAATTCTCTCCTGATCACCACTTCCACGATCGTGATGTTTCCACTATCTAGTCACATTTCTGAAGATATCGCGCATGTGCTGTGATTTCTTCAACACGGGTTTACTAAACATGATCCTGTCTAAACAAAGAGCTCTGTAGATCCGATATTTGGACCCGGAATAAGAAACAGACCCTATTTGTGAGTTGGAGAGAGAAAGAAATCAATCGCTTGGGGTACCCTGGACGTTAATCGGAGTTTTAAATGCATGAAATTCAGATATCGTTTGGGTACTGCAGATCAAACCAGACACGCCTTGAAGTTCAGACACAGTGAAGGAAATGGAATGTTTCTTCATCAAAACGAACGCCAAACTTGCTTCATCACAGAATAATCACCTGAGGCGTCTACAAACAGAATTTTTAAAGTAGTAAAGGTGTTCCAAGATCGGCTTCAATTTGTGCAGATTTGGGAAATTGTGAGACACATTTTTCACAATTGCAAGTATGCGAGGAGTGCGATAATGGACATTGTAAAGCTATTTATTGAAATGAAAGGCATTTTGATACCTCTCTCATGGCTTAAATGATCGGTGGCTCGGACAAAATTCTGGAAATCAATTCTTGAATTTGGCGTGGTTTATTCTTCACTGATGCATTATGTTGTGAGTCATTTGGTCGAGTTTATTTGGCTTTTGCAGACTTCCTGAGCTCGTGGTAACGTTCGGCGATGGCTCGATACAGGAACGCGTCAGCGCTCTGTTCGGAATCGAAAATAATTGTGAAACGTTGAAGATTTCTCATTTCGGTGTCCGTCCTTTCTAAAGTCCATCCACGGATCACACAGCGAGCAACATCTTTGAACCATCCCACCCTCTCCGGGTCCTTGATATGAAACCGTCGAGGAAAGTCATCTGATTTCGGAATTTGACATGATGCATAGCAAGCAGAAATCCAGAGCAGCAAAGTTCTTCGATCGCCATTTTTAACAATATCTGCGAATTGCTCCGGGTCAAGTTTATACAGCTGTGGATTGCAAACATATTCTTTGATACGTCGTGACAGACGTTTCCGCAGACCCTGAAGTGTGTTTGTTTGCGAATATTTCTGACAAAATAGGGCCATGCTGAGAAGATGTTTTTCATCAAAGGAAACAGAGCAGAGCAGGTCGTCGCAAGTGGCCGATACAGAAGGCGATATCATGAATTCAGCGATCTGAATGACAGAAAACAATTCCTCGAGGTTGTCCGTACTGAGAGAATGAAGTCCATAAATTACTTTCAGGAAAATCTCGAACCGGAAGGCGTCAATTCGGGGTTCTGTTTGGGAGGATCCATCCGGAATTTCAATTTTGGGGAGGTCAATGCTGACAGTAGAGATGGAATTTTCACATTCCGCACTACCAACTGGATTCTTCAAAGGCCACTGAGCGAATCGCTCCAGATATTGACTTATAGGAATCATAATATCTCGACAGCAATAGAAAGGGGTTTCATCAACAATCAGTTTCAAATCACTGAATTTGGCCTGGTTGAATATGACCTGGACAACTCGGGCAAGATTGCAATTGGCAGCCATCTGTTGATCCGTGCGAACGATAAAGTTTCGGAAGTGTTGATGCCTTCTTCACCCAGTCTACAGGGCTAGCGGAAGCCGATAGGAGTGAAAATGGTCGAAGTGAGGCCTTCTGTCCGGGAGGTTTTCTATCCGCAAGTGGATAGATAGGCTGCGCATCCGCCAGCCTGCTGGCGGATGGAAAACTGCGCCTTCCGCCAAACTCTTCCCTTAGAGCAACTCCACCGGTGGCGGTTATTTGGGCGTGTAAAACAAGAATCTGCGTACTGCGTAGCGGAAATTTGACTGTCTGTGTATCACCGGGCTGCCGGTTATTTGGGCTGTTAAATTTCAATTGTATGCATTCTTTCTTGCAATGTAGCTATCTGTGTTAAAAATTTTGAACGTCGGAGGCTGCGCCACCGCCCGGTGGATAGTGCGCCGGTTATTTTCTGGCCGTTAAATTATAAAAACCGCGAGAATAACCGCCCCGGTCGAGTTGCTCTTACCAAGGACGGAGAGTCCGATGGCTTTTGAATTTGCTGGACGCCCTTTCTCACATCTTTCACAGCTAAAAATTCACAACTCTTCTCACGATAACATACCATATGCATATGCAGCTTTAATAATGCATTTTTTGATACCAGAAGCACTTTCATTCGAATCACCGAATCTGTACAACCGGGACTGATGAAAGAGCTGTGGGCAAAATGCGAGCTAAACCATGAAATTTGCTATCACAACGGACACGAGTAAAACGTTTCGCTGCGCCCTAAAACGTTTCGCTGCGCCCTAAAACGTCTCGATTGTGGACTTTTTCTGCAACGCTCTTTGCCTTTCAATGTCACGCATTTATTGTTTTTTGGCGTTTTAAAAGCGACCCTGCTAAGTGTGTGTGTGGTTTTGTCACCCAATGGATAGATAAAATTCGTTCTGATCTATTATTATCATTATCATCTACGTTCCACCCAGGTTTAGGAAAGTGGCGTTGCCAGGACGTCCTCAATTAATGGTTCTGATCATGTTCTCTACCAGTCATTGATAACGCAACCCATCCCTTACACTACCTCCCCCAAAACAAATTCAGAATGAGGAAGTGAGAAATTTGTGTCAGCACGCGATAGAACCACCAGTAAAACCGTCCCTTATAAAACCCTGTGGGATGTAACCAAGGTTTGGAAAAAAGGTCTACTTTCAAAACAGTGCGTATAGCTGATTTTGACAATGATGCACGAATAATCGGCATTCATGGATGGTTTGGAGAATTGGATATGAAATTATCATCTAGCCACATCTATGAAGATATCGCGCATGCTCTGTGATTTCTTCAACACGGAATGACTAAACATGGTCCGGTCTAAACAAATCGCTCTGAGATCTGATATTGGGACCCGGAATGGGAATCAGCTCTATGTGAGTTGAAGAGAGAAAGAAATCCATTGCTTGGCTTATCCTGGACGTTCATCTGAGCAATGCATGATATTAAGATCTCGTTTTGGCATTGCTGGTCAGGCAAGGCACGCCTTGAAATTCAGACACTGTTAAGTGAATGGGATTTTTCTTCATCAAAACGAAGCCAACTTGCTTCAGCACAGTATAATCACCTGAGGCATGTAAAAACAGATTTTTTTAGTAGAAAAGGTGTTCCAAGCTCAGCTTCAACTTGTGCAGATTTTGAGACCATTTTTCTCAATTGCAAGTATGCCAGGAGTGCGTTAATAGACATTGTAAAGCCATTTATTGAAATAAAAGGTATTTTGACACCTCTCTCATGGCTTCAGTGATCGGCGGTTCTGACAAAATTCTGGACACCTATTCTCGTAATGTCACACTTTTGATGGCAACGTGAACTTTGGAGAGTTTGGCGTCGTTTATAGAATATTTCGTGTGGGATTTGGTCGAGTTCAGAAAGCTCTCGCAGGCTTCCTGAGTTCGCGGTAACGTTCGGCGATGGCTCGATACATGAACGCGTCAGCACTCTCGTCGGAATCGAAAGAAATCTTGAAAGTTTGAAGATTTGCCATTTCGCAGTCAGTCGTTGCAAAACTCCAACTACTGATCATTCCGCGAACAACATCTTTAAACCATTCGACCCTCTTCGGGTCCTTAATATGAAACCGTAGAGGCCAGCCATTTGGTTTCGGGATTTGACATGATGCATAGAAAGCAGCAATCCAGAGCAAAAAGCATTTTGATCGATTTTTAACAACATCTGCGAAGTGCTCCGGGTCAAGTTTATACAGCTGTGGATTGTAAATATATTCTTTAGGACGTGGTGACAGAAGTTTCCGCAGAGCCTGAAGAGTTTTTGTTTGCGAATATTTCTGGCAAAATAAGGCCACGTTCAGAAGATGTTTTGCTTCAAATGAGATAGAACTGAGCAGATCGTCGCACACTGCCGATACCGAAGGCGATATCATGAACTCAGCGATCTGAATGACAGAAAATAGTTCCTCGAGGTTGTCCGTACTTAGAGAGAATGAAGTCCATAAACTACTTTTAAGTAGATCTCGAACCAGAAGGAGATATTTTGGCCTTTTGTCACGTACAATCCGTCCGGAATTTCGATTTTGGGGAGATCAATGGTGACAGTAGAGATGGAATTTTCACATTCCGCACTGCCATCTGGATTCTTCAGAGGCCACTGAGCGAATCGCTCCAGATATTGGCTAATTGGAATCATAATATCTCGACAGCAATAAAAAGGGGTTTCATCAACAATCAGTTTCAAATCACTGTATCTGGCCTGGTTGAATATGGCCTGGGCAACTCTGGCAAGATTGCAATTGGCAGCCATCTGCTGATTCGGGCGGAAGGATAAAGTTTCGGAAGTGTTGATGCCTCCTCACCCTTTGGAAGCCGATGGAAGAGAAAATGGCGGATGTGAGACCAAACAACGGACACCTTTTATGAAGACGCTGTCTGTCCACTGGCGTCTAAGAAGCTGGTTCAAGAGCAAATTGCGAATCCGCAATTTATCAATTTTCAGACAAAACTAGGATGAATAGTGCATAAGCAGTTTTTAAAAGTGCGCAACTGTGACTATAAGTGTGCGTACGCCAATATGGATGTTGGACTTTGTATTCGCATTTCTAGCCTAGGCATCACTTTTTCCACCACGGAGGGTCCGTTGGCCTTTGAACTTCCTGACGGTCATTTCATCGTCTTTCACAGTTTGGAATTCTCCATCTTCTCACGATATCCATCCATCTGCACATCAGGCCATGAATATAGCATTTTTTGAAAAACAAAAACCAGTGATTACCTGAAGCACTTTCTAGCTAATCACCGAATCTGTACAACCGAAACTGATGAAAGAGCTGTGGGCAAAATACGAACCAAACCATGAAATTATTTATTACAACGGGCACGAATAAAACGTTTAGCGGCGCCCCAAAAGCTGATCACTGTCATGCACTTTATTGCTTCTTGGCATTTTAAAAGTGCGTCGATATGTTGCATCCTGATTCCTGACCGTCTCCCATAGAAACTTAGTCCTTTAAAATTCCGGGTACATACGATTTTTTTTTGAAAAATCGAGCGACGTTGCATGATTCCTGACGATGAAATCTATATAAAAGCGGCCTTTGCTTCAATGTACAATTGATTCCGGCTGATTCTTAGCAGATCTTCTCCCCATCATACTAATCACCAATTTATGACAGTATAGGTGTCCGTGGTACAAAAATTTCCAGATCCGGCACATTAAATCAGTTTCTATTTGCTCGATTCTTTGCGGAATTTTTCCGCATGAACCAGCCTCCAAGTTTACTAGTTGACAGAGTGTAGACCTATCGAAGTACCGGTATTCAGTTTTGAAAGTAGTCTCTGGACCAAATCCGTATGTGGGGTTGCACCGCCGTACCTCTTCAACTGAATATTCTTCCACGAATGGTAATTTCTTACAATTGGTACCGTGTCATATAGCATCGGAACTTCGTCAGACATAAACTCCCTTGGCCTGACTCGACACAGCTGTACGGCTGATTAATGTATCACCAAAAAAGCAATGCTTCCGCGCTTACTCGAACCGGGCACCTGAGGGTTTCAGAGACAATAAGAACAGCAAAAGACACATAGTGTATTGGCTAAAGGACGTTGGCGTCATCGCAATCCACAATTTCCTGACACAATCTATCCTCTCAATATTTATACCCGGCTTTTCTGAGATCGTAAGAATGCTCAGCAATGGCTCGATAGAGAAATGCGTGATCACATTCAGCAGGGCCAAACGTGATTTTGAACCGTCGGAGATTTGCAATATGAGAATCGCTTGTTGAAAGATTCCAGAATCGGATTATGTAGCACACCACATCTTCGAACCAGTTGACCATTTCGACGTCTTTGATATGAAATGTTGGAGGCCAATTTCCATCCTCCGGAACAGTACGTGATGCATAAAAAGCGGCAATCCAAAAAGGATTCGAATTCCGACAGAGTTTCTTGACGAATTCCGAGAAATATTTCTGTTCAATCTCGTACAGCTTGGGTTGTACATGTACTGTTGAATATGTGGTGAAATGAGGTTGAATAAAGATCGTACAGTTGCTGATAAAGAAATTGTCTGACATAACAGCGCCATATTAAGAGCTTGGTCAGGTTCGATCTCAAATGAGAAAGAACTTAAAACGTTATCGCAGATTGTTGACACAGAAGGAGACATCATGAACTCAGCAATCTGAGCCACAGCGAATATTTCATCGAGCTTCTCGGTGCTCAATGAATGAAGACCATGAGCAACTTTGAAATAGACCTCAAACCAAAAGACCTTGCTGTGGTCGCCAATCGGACCAATTCCGTCCGGAATCTGTATATCAGGAACATCGATATTGACGGTACTGATAGAGTCATCCCGATCGACACATTCAAATCCATGATTCTGAGACCACGCAGTAAAACGCTCCAGATATCTGCTGATAGGCACCATCACAACCTGATAGCAATAAAACCGAGTCTCATCAACGACCAGCATCAGGTCGCTGAACTGGGCCTGGTTGTATAGGACCAGGACGACTCGGACAGCGCCGATTTCGTCTGTTGCGCTCGGATTGTCCGGCAACTTTGGCGTCGCCATCCATTCAGCGGTTGAGACTGTTGATGTTTTCCGGTTATCAGAGTGGAACCCAGTTCAGACCCTTTTTCAAGAAAATAGACGCCTCGGACTATTTCAGAACTGTCAGATACGCAGTTTTGCATTGGAATTTTCAAATTGGCTGATTATTTAAAGCTTTCACCATTTATGGATCATTCTTTCTGTTTTAATACAGTACATATTGATTAAAGGCTGCCAGCAACCCTGTATGCTTCTCTGTTAATAGCCTCAATTTTTCCCAGGAGTACAGCCCCAATAGGATACAATCGTCCCTCTCTATATCGACACTGGTGGGGTTTTCTTTATAACGGCCTTTGTCGTTATAAACGTATATGGGGTTCATAGCGGACTTTGGACCATTTGTATGTATTAACTCGCAGCAGTCAATGAAATCGTTTTCTCAAGGTCTGTTTATCGAATAGATACAAAATTCAAGCTTTACAAAATTTAAGAGGCTCTGCTGGCAGTGCTTGGTCGTTACCCCGAAAATTGCTTAACAAATCTTCGATGCTGTTCGATTTGTCGTCGTGTAAGTCAGTTTGCGCACTGAATTCTCGTACCTCCTAATGTCAATTACAATGCCAAAAATAGTCCAGCGCAGACCAGATAACCCAATCTTTCAGAAACCAGCTTTGCTAACCCTCCCATCTGGCGAGTCTAAGGGTGACGAGGCAATGGTAGAAAATGAAGTTTGTATTGTTAAAGATCGAGATGATAATCAAAGAGCCCCATAATAATCTCATCTGACAGATATGGGCCGCGCCGCCATGTCACTGCTGTCGTTGTAGAGAATCCATCCGTAAATAGTAACATTATCGGGCTTCCATGGAGATGTCGTTATAAAGAGTGTCGTTATAGAGAGGGAGGACTCTATTATACAGACAAATGAGAGATACCAATAGTGCGTTTACGTTTCAAAGCGCTGAGTCTCCTCATTTTGGAACTTTGATTTACATCGATCTGAAAACCAAGATGGAGTCGTCCATGCCTGACGCCTCTGAAGCTGCAAATGATTACGAAGCTAAAGGCGCTGAGTATTGACGAGCGCCTGCTGGCGATGCTCTCCGACAAAGCGGGCCCAAGAAAGGCACTTTGCAGAAGGCCGCAAAGATGTTGGCGCCTCACTGGAAAACATTTAGCCGCATTTGGAAGCAAGGACAGACTTATCTAGCACCTGGTGCTGCTCTAAAATCCGGCACATCATCAGACAAGAGTTGCAAATGCTGGAAAACTGTAACTCTCACTGTCTTGAGCTAGAGATACTGTTTCTTATGGACGAACTGCTGTTTTAAATGATGAAACGGATTGGATTGGATTTATCTAGATTTACACCCATATATGAGCGTGGTAGGCGACGAATTTACCCTTGTGCAGGGCGTGACCCCTCACGGAATTCTCGAGTTCATATATTTTTGATGTAACTTAGAAATTACGCCTTCTTGGATACGGTGGTCTTGATGGGACTCAGACACTCAGTCACTGGGGCGCCTGACCATGTCGAAATGCAGTTCAACCATCAGGGGAGCTTGCTTGTAGCTTGCTTTCGCCCAAATCCAGACAACTTTTATGAAGGCGCCGTTGCCAGTTTCCAACGGCCTCTAAGAGTACTTGTAGAAGTGAGTATAGACCTGCCAATGTGAATAGGGTAGTCACTGGACCAATCCATAGAGGGAGTCGCACCCCAGTACTCCGCTAACTTCACAGATTGGTACCGCCTGGATGATGTTTGACAAAAAAACGCGATGTTGTCGGGTTGACTCGAACCCGGGACCTTATGATGACAGAGACCATTAGACTGATCAGAACTATCAACAATAGTAAGTCTCTGTATGATCAGTCAATCTGATGAAAAAGTCTAGAAAGAGCCACGTTGTGTATTGGCTAAAGGACGTCTCCGGCTTCGCAATCAGGCATCCAATTTCAACTGCTAACCACAATTTCCTGTCAAATTTTATCCTCTCATCATTTATGCCCGGCCTCTCTGAGGTCGTAGTAATTCTCAGCGATGGCTCGATAGAGAAATGAGTGATCACATTCAGCAGGGCCAAACGTGATCTTGAACCGTCGGAGATTTGTAATCTGAGCGTCGGTCGTTGGCAGATTCCAAAATCTGATAACAAAGCACACCATAGGTTGGAACCAGTTGACCATTTCGACGTCTTTGATATGAAATGTTGCCGGCCAATTTCCGTCCTTCGGAACAGTACGTGATGCATAAAACGCGGCAATCCAGAGCGAATTTGGAGTCCGACAGACTTTCTTGACGATTTCCGAGAAACATTCCGGGCCGATTTCGTACAGCTTTGGGTTGTACATGTACTGTTGAATACGAGGTGAAATAAGGTTCATTAGAGATCGTACAGTTGCTGGTGTCTGTTTTTACCGAATGCAGACAGGTCGCCGATCAGACCCGCGACCCGATCGAGGTCGTCGTACCCGCCCTGGGCCAGCATCTGGTCGGCGAGACGGACCAGGACAGGGAGAGCGGCCGATCGCAGCTGAGCTCGGTGATGAGGGGCATCACGGGCGGCGATGGCGGCGGCGATCTGGTCGAGGTCGGTCCCGACCAGGACCAGGTCGCCGTCCAGCATAATCCACGGATTGCGGCGGAGTTTGTTGCGGCGATCCACCGCATCGGTCTAGCAGGATACTTCTAAAGCACAGATGCTTTGGTTGTTGACGATCAACAGCAAGATGCCTCTTTAGCTCAGTCGGCAGAGCGTAGGTCTCATATCCAATATAAACCTGAGTCATCCTGAGGTCGTGCGTTCGATCCGCACAGGAGGCATTGATTTTTTTTGCAAATCTGGAATCCTGCCTAGACTGTCTTGAAATGAGAGAACAGACACCAACATAGTTAGGTACATGATAAGGGTTGAAGAAATGCTTGGTTTATTGATTTTGCACACTGTTATGTTAGCTACCAAGCTGTCGGCCAATCCAATAAAAAATCCTTTTCAGACTCAAGTCTTAGAATGTTTTGTTCTTTGGACGATTTTGCTCGTGCCCTTCGTTAACCTTGCGCGCCCTTCAAACTGAGATCTGAGTCAGGCCTATTTACTAAAGAGGCTTTGGGAGTAGCCATGAACTGTGAAAGTGGTCTATGATCCATCTCTCTCAAGGGGTCGAGCCAGACTCAGGAGTCAACTGAGAGGCGCCCGGCTCCCCGACCCCAAACAAAATCGATGAAACACGCCCTTTCGCACAGCCAAACACCGAAACCCTAGGTTCGAGTCTGACTTGGTCAGCCCTTCTACGCTCCAACACTTGGTCGATCCCTATGTCCGGGGTAAAAATAGCCCCCCGCGGGAGTTGGCAGGGCCCGGGTGCGGCCTCCTGCCTGTGACCGTTAGACCATTGCTCAAACGTGGCGCACTTCTCGCTCGCCTTCCGCCTCTCCCCGATTGACCTTCTGATGGTCGTGCCGGCTCTCAGGCCCGGGCCGGGATCAGATTGCCCGGCAGAACGGATTCGACATGCAAACCTCGACAACGATCGTCGTCGTCCTGTGTGCCGTGCTGGCCCTCGGCGCGGCCGCGCGCCCCGCCTTCCCTCCTATGATGGCGCCGTCGTCGTTGTTGCTGTCACCGGCGGATTCTGGCGGCCTTCTGAATCCCGTTCGCGCCGTCATTCGAGGTCGTACCTGCCCAGGGTTTTGGTTTGCTTGCAGTGGTGTCTGATATTAGGGTTTAGGGCTGGCGAGATTGGTTGGAGGAAACGAGCGATTCCGGGGGTTCAGTCCGGCCCCGGCTCCGGTTCCGTTTGATCCTGATCACACATTAGCAAATGTTTTAGGTAGATAGGGGACCGAGCGTACAAAGGGATGCTGTATTGAGCTGGTGATTAGGATATACGGCTACCGTGACTGGGATGATACCGAGTCTTCCGCAATTCTACAAGAACTGGAAAGAGAAGCGGGGTGATGCCATATCCATGGATCTGTTCGTATTCAGGTAATCATCCGCCATTCTTGTAATTCATTCATTCTAGTTTTCACATGTTTCAAAATTTTCTTTTCTAAGTACTAATTCTTTCTTAACAAATGCTCTCAATCTATCAACAAAGTTCAGCCCCGAACTCTTTCAATCGGCTATCAAAATTCTTAATGTTTTTTCGCTTATTTTTTTTTCGTTAATGGTTCTCCAGTTTTTTATATAAATTTCAGATGTTTTCTCTTCATTATCTGTGATGTATGCTTGTAGTTGTATGCACAATATATGACCGCATCTGAATGTGTGATTGTTAGGGGTGCAGCCTGTCTTGTAAACTGGATCGGAAGCGTCATGTGCCGCGAGCCGCTCTACAACATCATCATGAACTTCTACTTCTGTCTCGAGACCACTCTCTTCATCGCCACATCCATCTACTATAACCGCAACAATAAGGCCAATTCTGCCTCTGCTGCCACCATATCTTCCATCATTGTTGCCAGCGCCCTCATCTTCACGCCCATCATCGTCTACGGTGTCGGCGGCGCCGTCAATAACGACCGTCACGGCGTCGAAAACCTCGTTGGAACAGTGTGCCTTTGGATGTCGAATATGCTCTTCGTCTGGTCGCGAATCCCGCAGATGTACATGGCCCATAAGACGAAAAGCGTCCACGGCGTCTCTCTGGCCATGTACATTCTATTAATCGCGAATAACATACTGTCAGGGTCCAGTATTCTCATCCAGAACATCGCCGATAAGGTCCCGCTCTCCGTGATGGTGGTCGGGTCTTCCGCGGCGATTTTCTTCGGGACGTTCGGGCCCGTCTTGCTCGATCTGATCTATCTGTATCAGTATTGGCTGTATAGCGGAAAGGCCGCACCGTATGCTGTCCCGGACTTTGGGGAGTACTCGCGGATCGAAGAGATCGACGACGACCTTCCGGTCTCTGATACCAATGTCAAAACAGAAATACAATGAGGGATTTTGGTGCTTTTCCTTTTGCTAGGGTTTAGGGTTTTTGCGCCTGTATCGAAGGGCAATTGATATTTGTATCCTGAAATATCTCTTTATAGACAGATTCAGCTTTTTCCTGTACCTTTGCAATTAAGTTGGGATCAGGCGCAGACAGACGCTTCTATCGATATCGTTTTCCAACTTAATTTCACGTTACGATTAGAAACTACAATTTCTTGTTACGAGACAGTGCGAATCGCGTTTATGTTTACATCACCTACAATACAAATACAGAGTTGAAATTTAGTAGTGAAAGACGTTGCCGAGACGATCTCCGGTTTGAAGCAGCAATTCGGTTGAAACCCTAACCCTAACATATCCCGAGGGGTACTAAACTTATTCCGGTAAGCGACCTCGTTTACCGAACTTGTCAAAATGTGGAATGGGGACGAAAGCCAGCATGGCACCATGATTTCGTCATATAAGCTGCAAATTCAAATTCAAAACTATCCAGAAAGATAAACACGAAGCAAATTTGCAAACTTCCCTGTGACCGAAATGCGTTGAGAAATCACTTTATATCCGTCAAGAGCTCAAGTAGATTTCATCGTTGAAATTGTTTTACAGAAACTATAAAAAAATAAATTCGTGAAAATTCAATCAATGAAACATAAACTCAAAACTTTCGCGACCAATGCACCAGTATGGCTCACTGATTCAACACAGCATGTTTTTGCAAACAATTCTTTGACTGCTGAGCACGTACATAGGTGTTATATATAGCGAAAGGATAGTAAGCCGGGTAGCTAGTAGGTGAGCCTTTTAAGGGTTAGGGTTCAGGGTTCGAGTCCTTGCTGGATTAGGCTGGTCCCTTCCCTACCTCCTCATGGCTCCATAAGGTCCTACAAAATCGACCGGACATGGATTCAATTCTCATAGATGAATGAAATACTGCCAGCTCAGGACAATAGACTCCCGAAAATCACAAAAGCCCTCTTGGCCTTGTGATATGAACAGACTGCCCATTCAGGTCAACAACAAGTCGGCCAATCCAATCCAATCTTGTGAAATGCTGGATCTAGTACGACAGCTGCCCCTTTCTGGTCGGTGGTTAAATCGGAAAACGAATAGCTCCATCAGCAAAGTGATTGATAATCGGTGGATCAATTCCTGATAGCTGCTAAGATAGAGTACAGCCAATGTAGTATCGATAGGCTAGCAAACCTAAAAGCCACCGGATTGAAAGTTGTGCTCCGGTCTCAGCCATTTATAATCTGCGTCCTGAGACTCTCTATACATGGCTCGACTTGCAAGTGAAGAAAGTGAGTATGTCTTTGGGTTTTAGTTGGGCCGTATCAGAATATAGAACAGTTCAGAAAAGCCAGAACATTCAGCAAGCTGGCTGAAGTTCGATACAGACCATTGTTTTTGATTGACAGAAGCAAAATGAAACATGCTAAACCCAGACCTCGTTACAAATTTCGGCCAGACTAATGGAACAGTATGACTTGATATATCAACGCTAGCCTCATTCAGTTAATAATGATTCTACGAGCAGGAGACGATGGCGATCTGAGGTCAAGTACTGTCGGGGTCCATGACCAATCACATTCCGAGTCAGGTAGGGGTTTTAGGGTTCAGCCCCGAGTCGCGCAAGCTTTCTGTTCCATGCGCGTTTTCGGCCCTGAGCGCTATTTATATCGCAGGAGCCAGGTCGCCCGAAGATTATTAATAGGTTGCACATCAGGGGCTCCGCGCACACACGCACCATCACCCCATCACCCCATCACCCCATCACCCCATTACGGTCGCCCCTCACCCCACCACCCCCATTACGGTCGACACCATCGACGACGCCGGCATGCTCCATATCGCTCGCATCCGTGGCCCACAGCTGCTGCAGTCGGTCATGCTGCCCCGCGTGCTGGCCCGGCGGTACACGCGCAAGGCCGAGATCGCCGGCTGGACGGCCGCCACCCTGTCGGTCATGGCCCTGACCTGGCTGCTGTGCTGGGTCATGCTGACCCGCGATCGGGCCTGTACCCGCCCCTATTCGACGAAACCCGAGACCAGGCCCGCGATGACCACGGAGACGCTCGAACAGGATTCCGGTACGACGCCGTCGATCTCGAAGATGGACACGACCCGGGACGGTGCCGTTCTGTTGCCGCCGTCGCATTTTACGTCGCCACCATGATTATCGTCAAGACATGGAAACTGTG
This sequence comes from Polymyxa betae, assembly GCA_003693705.1. Taxonomy (NCBI): domain Eukaryota; phylum Endomyxa; class Phytomyxea; order Plasmodiophorida; family Plasmodiophoridae; genus Polymyxa; species Polymyxa betae. The sequence goes on from RBZT01000304.1 coordinate 18,518, forward strand.
CTCGAATCGCAATCGGTCATCGTTTTCAATAAATAAAAAAGCGTAACATATCTCGTGAGACAATATTTCGCTATAATTGTAGCGACGTTCATCTGATAATTTAATACTAAACTGGTCCGAAACAAAGCTCAAAAAAGATCTCTATAAGAACTTCAATACAATTCGGCACTATAAGCACTTCAATACAATTCGGCTCTATAAGAACTTCAATACAATTCGGCACATTTGTTAGTCTAAGAGCAAGGTTACCGGGCGCAGTTATCGTTATCGTTATTTTTAATGATTAGTTAAATTAAATATAAAGATTCTGCGCGGGTTTTGCACCGGTAGTTTAAATTGCAATCTAGCTAAAACATCTGTTTCATGGATCCAAGTTCTTTCTTCCCGCAATTTCATCCAGACAATTACTGTTCTGAAGATGATGAGTGCAGCGATGAGGAGATGATCATTCAATTGCTCATGGAAGACTCGTCCAGTCAAGAGGATACGAATTTTGCTCGTAAGCGCCGTCGGTCTAACAAAGATCGTCGTCGGGTTCTTTATGATAAACTTCTTCATGAAGATTATTGGGGTACCAACCCAGTTTACGACGCGCAGGACTTTAAAGAGACGTTTCTCCTACCGATTGGACTGTTTGACCAAATCGTCGAAGATGTGCAGGAATATGACAGTTATTTCGTTCAGAAACGCGATGCTTGTAAAATCTTGGGCTTGAGTGCACGCCAGAAGATCTGAAATGTTGTTCGTATACTGGCGTCTGGTGTTTCGGCGAAACAGCAAGATGACAAATTTCGGATCACCAAACTACGACACGAGAGTCCATGATGCGTTTTTGTGCAGCAATTGAGGCAGTGTATGGGAGCCATGCACTTCGAAAACCAACTGTTCAAGACCTTCATAAGTTATTGGACGAAAGCCATGACCAAGGATGGCCTGGATGCATTGGTTCAATAGATTGCATGCACTGGAGTTGGAAAAACTGCCCTTCTTCCTGGGCCGGAATGTTTACTGGCAAAGAAGGGGTCCCAACAGTGGTGCTGGAGGCGGTAGCTGATCGGAAGTGCCGGTTTTGGCATGTTTTCTTCGGAATGCCCGGTTCCCTGAACGATCTCAACATTCTGGATCGCTCTACTCTGCTACATGACGCTTTGAATGGCCGCTCGCCGACTGTTACTTACCAGGTATAAATTGCCGCTGTGTATTACCACAAACTAAACTATTTGTGACCAGGTAAACGGGAATACATTTACAATCCCATACTGGCTGGCAGATGGAATTTATCCTAATCACCACTGCTTCGTGAAGACCATCACTAATCCATCGAACAGAAAGCAAAAGAAGTTTGCATCGATGCAGGAAGATAAACGTAAGGATATTGAAAGAGCCTTTGGTATGCTCCAGGCTCGTTTCCACGTGCTCACTAGGCCATGCCAGCTCTGGTCGAGAGATGCCATGTATTCAGTCATGAGAACATGTGTCATTTTGCATAATCTTATTTTAGACTACGAGCAGCAGAATGGTATGAACTCTGATTATATTAATCAGGAGCAGTATCAGCCGAAACACCCCTTCACTGTTGGCGCAGAGAGGTTAGGCTCCATATCCACTGTAGACGAAGCAGATAGCGAATTATCTCGATTTCGCGATGCTGCAATGCATCATAAATGAACCTCAAGGCTTCCTCAGAGTGAGGGTTCAAAGCAAAAAACGACAATGTGAGGCGTTCCTTCTGGAAGGAAGTACGCTGATCATCGTTGTCAGCCATCCGTTGATAGAAAGCATTCTTCTCAGTACTCTCCGTCTGCTCATATTTCAGGCGCTTAGCTGCTTTCTTGCCCACCGTTGGCCTCGAGGTCATTTTCAAAGAGCGCTTTGACGAATTCGACCCAGGAATGTTATCCAAGCCAGGCGCCGGGTTTTCGTCGCTGCTGCTCTTCTCATCGTCAGATTCATCCAGTTGTAGCGCCTTCTTCATCTGTGGCGTCATGTCGTCGGTGTTAATGCAGAATTTCGGCAGATGTTTGACTTCCCGCCAGCACAGTTCATGGGAGAAAGATTTGCCGGTCTCCTTCTGAAATTTCTGCTTTGCCAAATTCATATAATCATCAATCGGCCATCCAGAATGATATTCCGAGATGGCTTTATTCAAACAGGCTGTAAATTTTAGCAAAGCCTTATGAATAGTATTCAGCCAACGGTTTTTCACCGCGTCGGGCGTGCGTTCCTCGACTTGTGCATCGCCCATGAGCGCTGCAAATCTCTCGCTAATACGGGCGTAGTAAACATTACCATCTTGATCGGTGCCTACAGCAGCGTCTAGAGTAACCTCTTTGTATGCAATCGTGATCTTGAGGTCTTCCGTAGGCTGAAAGTTTTTGGTTCCAGATACCTTACCTTTTGGCTTGGCATTAGATTTGAATTCAGTTTCAACTACCATGATATAGAGTATAGAGTATAGACACAATCATCAGATGCAAACTCAGATTTAATGCGCAATTTAACGATTCGTTAGATTTAACTTTGGCCATTAGCTTAATGATCGCCCAGCTGTCACGCAAAATCCTTATCGTTATCATTAGATATAACGATAACGATAACGATAACTGCGCCCGGTAACCTTGCTCTAGCCTCTTCTTTCCCATCCTCCTTTGTCTTTCCAGCGATATCCCCAGAGAAACCCTTTGATCGGGTTTATTTACATCAATTCTCGGTGCGCTCTTCCTGCCTACTTATCATCTGTAGGAAAATTCGATGCGAATTTTTATGGTAGCCATCCTGTCTGCCATTAATGTCTGGTAAAACACTTTCTAACACCACCATATCCACACTCTTTCACAGAACGGCTTGCAAAACGATGCAAACTCAGGGAGATGTGACAGCGTGTTTGAGAATAACTGAGTTTGTATTAAAGCGCACATAAACGTCAATGTGGAAATGCCCGAGCTTTTCCTGTTCGCTTGAGATTGCTATGCTGGTATGTCATGCCAGGCCATGACAGTAGTACAGGCATGGACACCTCCCACTGTACAGACGCAGCCTCCGCCGCGCCACCACGACCCCACTGTACGCCACCACGACCTGACTGTACAGGCGCAGTCACCGCCGCGCCACCAACTCGGTCATTCTGACCAACACCCTCCTATCGGACGGTCTTCGTCTCCGCCGCCTCGGCCGCCTCCGTTGTATCCGTCTCACCCGTCTTCTCCGCCGTCTCCGCCTCCTCTGACGTCTCCGTTCTCTCCGTCGCCCCCACCACCCCTGCCATCTCCGTCTCTCTCCGTCGTCCCTATCGTCTACCGCTCTACAATAAACAGAATTACTTGACCGTTCGTAACATGGTAGATGTAAATTATCAGCACAGTTTATTACATATTCTATAGGTTTAGTGAGGAACTGAAGAAGCGCAAAGGGGTGAATCTTGCTGCTTATCAAAATATCTCGGTAGCGTTTCAAGTCTTCAAGTTGAGCTGATTCCAAATCGCCACTTTAGAATGTTCCATGCTTCCAGAGTACTGCAGGAATTTCTAACAATCGGTTAGATATCTTCACCGGTGTAAAACTGCGTGTAAAACCCTCAAATTAGCCGAGATAACACGAAAGAAGGAAGTGAGTTTTATATAGATTGAAGTGCAGGTCTAATAAATACGGCATCGTCACAGAGTGACTCTCAACCTTAACAGAAAGGAAGGGACCTTGTCAGACACTGTTGCGCTCTAACACCTTTAAGGGGTCTTCCTATCAGACCGTTATTTCGGTAAAACCTGAAACCTGTGTGTATTGTTCCTACAGCTCTTCATCATCTATTCGCTGAACTGGAAATCTCTCAGAGCTCAGTACTGCGGCAGCGGAACCATTTCTCTGGAGATGATTCAAAAAGGTAACGAAAAAACTGAGCGTTAAACCAATGTATATCGTAAACATAGAGTCAGACCAAAGTTTTCCCGCAAAACCCTACTAGCTAGTCACCCCAATTTGTTAGGAGGCGCGACCCCGACCCGCCGTACTGTTACCAAGTGTAGTTTGGCGATAGTTTGCAGCAGTAAGACTGCATGCACAATAATACAGTCACTTTGGAGAACCTAACTGAGAATAGCTCAGTTCTGTTAACGCCGTATTTGAATCAACTTCTTCGTCTCGTTTCGTTGTAGTTTTAGTTCCTCGTCGTCGTCTTCCTGTCGTTCTTCCTGTTCTTCGTTCTTCGCTCTCCTCTTATTATTCTTCTACCTCTTCTTAGACTTCTACTTTCTTCCTAATTAAATCTTCTATAGTTTATTCGTTATAGAGTTGGTTCTTGACACAATTGATTCACTTAAGATATTTCTCGATCTGGAGGTTAATCGCGACTTGACATTTTGACTCCCTTGGCTCTGCTTGAGCTTGTCGTCGTCCACAACAAAGCGCATCTGCACCAGAGGTTTTCGATAATCGAAATACCGTGTGCGATTTTTGGACGCCCGGGATTCGCGCCTTGCCCAACAGAGCATTGAACTTTTACCGATTGGCAGCAGCTGTGGTGATCTGGTTAGCGCAGCCCACCTACGCTACTTTCTACCATACGCAATTAATACAGACTCATTCTATTTAATTGTCTCCATCTTTGATCGACCGTCTGGTACCTCAGATCGGCACAAAGCGCTTTACTGTACCTGCGGGAGAGAGCAGCTACAATGTCGGACGACGAACGACAGGAGCAACAGCTGTCAGCGGATGCCGATCGGGACTCCTCCAAATCGGGGAAGGCCCCCAAACCGGTAACTTCTGGGACGATGTCTACGGATGGTCGAACTGGTAGTTATCGCAGTTCAAACGTTGCAGGAAACCCTTGTCCGGAACTGATTAGTTTCGCCAAGGAGGCGATTGTCTCTTTTCTCAACGAATATGAGTGGTACTGCAAAATTCATGATGATGGAATTGCAGACGGATCGATTGACCCGAAAATAAAGCCGCGTTCAATTAAATCGGCTATTCATCCGAACACCCTTACTTCAATTTGTTACTTGTTGTTAAAGAAGCGCAAAGATGAAGTAGACTCGGAGCAGCAGTTGAGAAGGATGCTCAACACAGTTGGGAAAACGGAGCCCGATCCTCGGTCCATGAGTACCATTCTGAAGCGTACGTTGGCTGGGATAGTGAAATTGGGCGGCAGGAATGATCCTGAGGATCGTATCCTTCGTCTGTTTACTACCTTCAACGAAACCGTAGCTAATAAAGGGTGGGCCTCAGTTTTCGATGGAAAGGATGGCCGCAAACTGAAAATCCAATACTTGGTCGAAGCTATGCGTAGTGAACCTACACTGCATCAGCTAGTTAAAGATGCTCTTGAAAAGGACTCGAAATGCTGCCACCCTTTCCTAATTCTTTGAACAGCCTGCGTTTCTGTGCTTTGCAACTTCCAACCAGGGATGCCTAATAAATAATTCATGACTAGGAGTAATTCCTAATGACCCATTAGAATAATTTATTCCGGTTAGAAGGCGGGAGGAATACATAAGAATATTTATTCTTTTGTGGGAATAATTCCTAACGATTTTGGGAATTATTCCTATTAGCTTAATCGTGACGAAATCCGATCCTTCGAGATAGCCAGCGCGGAAGCAATTTGTGTTCACAAAGTTCGCAAGGCTGAAGAGATTATTGCCGCACGTGATGGAGTCACGAAACGCAAGAGTAGTGCTGGGAAATACAAAGCTGATGGTAACGAGCCGAAGAGCAAAAAACCGAAGCAGAGTAAAAAGCCTATAGCCACTCCAAAAACGAAAGGCAAATGTCTAGAATGTGGTTCTGAAGACCACAAAATGGCGGGATGCCCTAAGAAGCCCAGCGCTGAACGTCGCGACAGCTATTAGAGCAACACAAGCAGGCTAAAGTTGCGGACTGTATCAGATTTATTAAAAATTACATAAAACTTCTGATTTTCCCAAAAATAGCGTACGCAGTTTGATGGAACTGCGTCCGCAATAAGACTCGAAGACTGACGCATAAATCTGATGCGTACTAAAGATGCGAACATTGATGAAGTATGAAGACCTACTCTAATAATATTGGGCTCGACTCCCAGAGGTCCGTACGGACACCGTACGGACTGAGCTGAATGAAGC
>RBZT01000233.1:0-18342 GCA_003693705.1 Polymyxa betae
CGCGCTTAGTTGCGCGAGGAGACTCACAGCAACATGGAATAAATTCCGACGAGACATATGCGCCTGTCGCTCACTGACGCTTTTCACGTTCTAGTCGCAATGGCTGCGCATCTGGACCTTGATCTCGAGCATGTTGACATTACAACAGCATACCTGTACGGTACAATCGATACCGAAATATTCATGAAACAGCCCCCAGGCTGTAAAGCCAAAGGCAACACTCAAAAAGTTTGCAAATTAAATAAATTCATCTACGGATTAAAGCAAGCTGGTCGAATTTGGAATTCAACTTTCCACAATTTTTTATTAGAATGTGGCCTAATTCGTTTGCATTTCTGACGAATGCGTGTACCGGTTGAACTTGTTCAACGGCAAAACTTTCATTGTACTACTATATGTAGATGATTTGATAGTCGCCAGTGACTCAAAAACAGCGAATTAAAACAGCGTATTCAAGAGCGGTTTAAAGTCAAAATCCTAGGGCCCCTCAATTCCTTTTTAAACATTGAGGTAATACGGGACCGCCCCAATAGGAAAATCTGGCTAAAACAAACCCAATATACTGAAGACATACTGTCAGATTTCGCAATGCATGACTGCAATCCAGTTCGCATTCCGGAAATAGCCAGCACACGTCTGCACTCAGGACAAAGTCCGAAGTCAGATACTGAAATCGAACTGATGGCGAAGAAGCCATACCGCGCCGCAGTCGGATCGCTAATATACTTAGCATCGAAAACAAGGCCAGATACTGCGCACGCAGTTCAAAAAGTCGTGCAATTTTGCGAAAACCCAGGAATTCTACACTGGTACGCAATAAAAAGAATATTTGCCTATTTGAAAGGGACGAAAGAATATGGTCTGCAGTTCGACGGCAATTCCGAACTGCTGAAAGCCTATTTCAACGAATCTCCCACGAACTGCCCAACATCAGCAATGTTCTCAGATTCTGATTGGGCAAATGACCCCGATAGGAGAAAATCAGTCGGCGGTTATTTCTTTATGTTACATGGAGGCACAGTAGACTATAATTGTAAAAGGTTTACCAATACACCATTATCTTCTACAGAAGCAGAATGGTATGCCGCCTGCGAATCCGCAAAACACGGAAAATGGCTCCGAAACCTACTTCACGAAATTGGTTTTCCAATGCAGTCACCACTGGTCATATTGGAAGACAATCAGGGTTGCATATCCTATGGCCATCGCAGCCTGAACCAGTCTTCAATGAAGCATATTGACCTAAAATATCACTTTCTCAAAGAGGAAAACGCTCACGGTGTTCTCTCATTAAAGAGAGTCGAATCAGCGAGAAATATCGCTGACATATTCACCAAAGCCCTCCCAGGGCCGCATTTCCAGGAGTTACGGACTTTACTAAATGTAAAGGAAGTCCATATATCCTCCAACTGAAAAGCTCGCAGCAATTGGTTTTAGTTTTTAGTGGGTATTTGTTCAATAACTTAAGTGTCCCACAGTACCACGCAGTTTTCCCAAAACTGCGTGCGTCTCCGTAAATGGATTTTCTAATTTTTTTCCCCAATTCCTGCGCAGCGTGCTGCACCATTAACATCCTCAAATTCATGACTAACCTTTACAAGATTTCCATTCGCTTCTCAACTCCAGTTAAGAGATTCTACGAACTCTCAACTGAGGGGGCCGTGTTGGAATGGAAATTAGGGTCTTAGGGTTTGATCGGAAGGTGACTCAGGATCGATTCCGCAGTCCGACGAGTCAAGACTTCCCTTTCCGGTCAAGACTGCCCTTTCCGGTCCCGATCGGACCTTCCGTCGTGAATATATGGAAATAAATGGACACACTTGATTTCTCTTACATTGTGATACTTCTCGTTTATTAGAACTTTCACTATCAGCACCACTTCCAAGACGTTTTTGGCAAAATGTCTTGCGAAAGCTCTGCGATCAGAGAGAGTTGCTATTTTCACGTAACTTTACCACGCAAATTTGGGCTTGTGGACTCCTGCGTTTTTTCAGGAAGGTTTGGCAGGGGGATCGCATGAAAATGCAGACTTACGGAATTGCGGTGTATAGAACTGTTAGAAAGCACCCGAGCTTACTCAGCATTGGGGAGAACTGGGTCATGGGCACGTGGATGTCCCTCAAGGCGACCATACACCAAAATTCATGGAGCTTGGACTGATTCTTTTGGAGGAGAGCCGACGCCTCATTGTGGACGCTGACAACTCGTGGTTGTTTGTCGATGATGACTGGGTCAGTTCCAGAGCACAAGATGTTCAAGTTTAGACTTTGAGTCAGAGGAAGGCTGGCGAGGAGGGACACACAGCTGATGTCTTGGCTGATACACATTCTCGTATTGTAATAGCAAGTAAGCTATGTGTGAGAGGTGCGAAAAAAGAGAAATCTGTTACCTGTTCAAGCTACTGACAGACCATCACGCTGGATCTCTTCGAAGCTGTGGTGTGACTCAAGATCGGGGATACGGGAACCCTGAATTGTATTGAAAACGGTTCAGGGCGGATTGGGGTGCGCCTTCATCATGCCGCAACACCTTATGAATCACCACCCCTATGCCTCAGAAACACAGCTTCAGGCATCGAAAGCTGCTGTCACCTTTAATAAGGCAAGAAAGAACCAATCTACTTTCGAGATCGGCCAAAGTGATGATGAGCCTGACGCAAATGATGAAGTTGATGATATTGACACTGACGGAATGGCAATCGGTTTGTCTGAAGTTGAATTCGAAACGGAAATACGAGGTCAATCTGATAACTGGGTAATGCCAGACGCACATTTGCTTAGGGCAGATGTTTGGGCGGCTTCGAAAAAGGTCAAAGTTGTTGGACAATCTAATGCTGCTCCAATGCAGGTATTCGCCATTGCCGTTCGCGAGCGTGTTGATCAGAAAGCGTGTAAAATTTTGAGGTTTTACATCGCGTGGCCCAGTATTCCTTCATTTCTTCACAAATGGATGGCGGTTTATAATCCTATAAGCAAATGCAATACAAAAAATACTTTGTTCTTTCCAGAAGATTCTGCTGTTGCGAAGACCCAGTCACGTGTTTTTATTGAAGAAAAAGTTGCGGGCCTGTTCATCCCTCTGACGGCTGGGCAACGATGCGCAGACTGGTTTCAGCTGCGAAGCTATCGCTGCACTGCCACTATGGCAGCATTTCTCGTTCGTCTTGACCCGCTCGCTCACAGGTTCTTGTCGCGTTCTGGTTCAATTAATGCTTCTGACGTTCCCGATTCCGCTGGCATTATGCACATGTTTGTGAAATCGTGGTTTCATCGACACTCATCAACAGATATTATGCGAAGAGGAACGAAAAATGAAGCTCAAATTTTTGAAGCCATTTCAGACCTGAGCATTGTCGACCACATCTGTGAGGTTGGCTTGACACAAGGCCCTTCAATGGGCTGCAGCTTCCCCTGATGGTATAGCGATGATCTCGATTCCTACTGGGTTTTCCCTTGTGTTGTCGAGATCAAGAGCGCGATCGTTGACTCCAACGCTGACACAGCTGTAGCTGTTCGTAACAGATACGGCACGTTGATCTACTTGAACGTTGAGGACGATGTTTGGTGGGAAGCAATTCCTAAAGAGCATCGGGCGCAGCTGCTGCATCAGGTATAGAGATGTGTGTGATAATCAACGACGTGATCCTGTAACAACATGATCTACAGGTTTGTATCTCTGATTTCAACTACTTTATCTACTGCAAGACTCGGGCAATTTATTGTGCAGTTGGGTACGTCCCGAATACGCAAAAGAAGCCTTCATCAGCGCTCTCACCAACGTGGGAAATTCTCTGCTTGACTGGGCGCTCACGGACGTCAGGCACCAGGATGTTGTCCTGCCGGCATGGATCGAGAAATCAGACTCAGATATTTTTCGTTCGCATGATCGCTTTTGGAGAATGATTCAGGACACTGTTCAGTTGAAGGGACCATTGAAACCTGTCAAAGTCTTTAAGCACGCTGCGCAATCCCTTTATTCAGAGACGAAAGGTGGAGTTGATGGTGCCACTGACTATTTAGCTCAACTATCATTACCACTGGCAAACTTGCCTTTCGAGGTTAAATTCGTGCTGAGGTCGGTATTCATGGTTGTCATCAACGCATGCATCGCATACAGAATGCATAGTCGACGAGATTTGGTTGATTGTGGTGATGAATTACTAAACAGATTGCTGAAAAATCTCAAGAGATCTGTGGCGAGAGTCGAATCAGTATCAGATTTTATATTCAAGGCCGGTAAGGAATTGCTAGTCGCTGCCCCAAATGTTCCGCCTCCAAACGCTGATGTTTCGACAAGTGAAACTACCCAGGAACGCGGCTCGTTGACTAAAGAACAGGTGGCGTTATTGCAAGCAAAGGTTCCAATCAGGGAACCTTTGAAATTTTTCAACTTTGAGGACGGACAGCACTTACGACTTTCACGAGGCAATCACGTTCCCATTATGAACGCAACCGTCCCAAAGACAAATAAGCCTTTTACTCTTGGCAGAAGATGCGTTCTGTGTGTTCGGGAAGTTAAATCGTACTGCACCACCTGTCGCCAGTTTATGTGTGCATCCGTCCTAGGCTCTCAAAGAACAACCAGCGCCGTTACGTTTCTCTAACGAAAGAAGCTGGCTTCGACGAGAGATACAACTCGTCAAAAACAAAAGTCTTCGATTACGGATTGGCAACGAGAAAATCGACGGCAACGTCGTCTGAAATTGTCAGATTCGAATGCAGACCAAGATGCAAATCTTGCAGATGATCGAGATCGAACAGTTGACGATTCTGATGAGCAACTGTCCGATTGTGATGCAGATATTGTTGACTAGGAGCTCGCCAACCACGTTTATCGTTCTTTTGGAGTCGAAGCGAGTACACACTCTTCAAAATGGCCCGAAGGGGCCAGAGAAGCATGTATAAATTTCTTAGACCGGTTCCTACGACGTCACCCAGGGCATGAAATCACAACTATGCATCGTACTCGACTTTTAAGTGACGAACCTAAGAAGATTCAACGGCGTTCTAATCGTAGATTGCAGAAAAAGGGTCTTTGAGATAATAAGAATATATTCTTAATATAGAAAATCTCCGATGTGCGCCCTATCAAATTCAAAATCAATTTCTGAAGCAACCGACAGGGCAACAGAGAATATTTTTTTGGAACTGATTTGGGGAGAGCATTGCAGCCATCACTAAAAAAATCGAGTTGATTACGCTCTGCTTTCTCGCTATGTACAGCAATCCAAATTGCTATTCGGAATATATTCTTAATATCTCCGTGGCTTAGGGATATGGATCAACGACCTTTCCTTTTCATCCATGTGATCTACGGTAGCATTTTCTTTGCACTCCATTTTCTTGTTCTTTTGAATCCTTTCTTGCTCATGTTGAGAGGAGTATACTATACGCCGTTATTTGACCGTACCAACGATATCATGTATTTACTATTTACTGAAACCTTCAAATCACGATCACTTGCATCGTTTTAATTTCTGGCCTTGGTGGTCAAAACTTAAAGAGTCGGTATTAGCTAGGTGGCTGAATTCACATACAAGGACTCCAAAAAAATCCAAGCGAGTCTTGGGGAAAACAGTAATCAAGAGGAGCATCAGTGCCGTCCGCATCAACATTGCCTGCTTCCTTGAGTAGTAAATTTTTCTTCCTTGCAGAATTTGCTTTGGACTTCATATTGGTAAATTTATCGGAAAGCTCTGTCAATAAAATCACTGTACTTGTGGGACGGCAATTGTGGATCAAACCACTACGAGCCAACGCTAACGTCGCAGCTGCTTTAGGCATATTCTTTAGAATTTACATTTCCGGTTTCCTCAAGATTTGAGGCGGCTATGGTACCACTGTACCGTATAGGAAGAGCCCAATAGAATCGTTATACACAGAATTCCGTGGGCAGATCTTGTCGCTCTGTGAACAACCACAATGAGAAGCGGAATGTTTTCCATAACATCCACGCACTCTCTGGCGGAGTCATAGAAACATTGCGATAGAAGTGACGAATTTTTGAAAGATCTCTAAAGAATCTTTAACAGATACCGAAGATTCTCCAGACCTTGCTTAGTGAATATTCTGAAAATCTGCAAAAAATGTTCTGAAGTTCAGCATTATAGCTCTCACAGAAGATGTAATGTGTTCTGGGAATTCTGCTATGCAGCCTATATGGAAGCTGGATCGAGCTTTTCATGTGGTATTTATTGCCAACATCGAGCTAGTCTTATGCATCAAACAAAAGTTTATTCAATAGAGAGATCCGTTAACTATCTCCGCGTTTCGCTCCGGTTTAGGCAGACGTTGCACAATCCCTGCGATTTTGGTGTCGTTCCGTAAATTGTTGGATACATTTCGTGCTTCATCCCGTCTGAACTTTGCATATCATGGAAAGCAGTGGCCAAATGACAAGCTGTGTCGATTCAATGCTGGACTACCTACTGATGGCCAAATTAGCTAAGGCACTGTCATTGGCTTCACGAACTCTTTTCTAATTGATCGATCGCTAAGAGAGTCAGCAGTCTGTCGATCACAACGCGATGGTTAGAGATATGCTTGCGACCATGAAGATCGTTCCGGATATGTCTCGAACAATAACAAATTTTACTGTTGGTGACTTTGAAGAGCTATGCACTATTTTCTGTCCAATGATTGCGATGCATGCCGGTCAACCGGCGAGGTTATATTTCAAAAGAGAGGAAGGCCACACAAACATTCGCCCCAGCAGAGGCTACTGAGGTTTGTCTTGTACTTAAAGCACGACAATACAGCAGTGTTCGAGGCCCACCAATGAAACTGGGCCAAAGCTCTGTGTGTGATGACGCTGTGTTGTTGCATCGTGCATTGATTTTTCTTGGCATCATGAACTACATTGGCCTAGCTTCAATGAGAGATTCCAACTCGGCGAAGTGTTTTTTGAGTTTCCAGGTTAAATCGGTGTCATAGACGGGACTTTATGAAAGATTAAAAGACCCAGTGGTGCAAATGTTAACCACAAGCAATACTATAATGGCAGAAAACCGATATATTGCCTTAACAATCTTGTGATTATCGATCACCAAGGTCAGTCCATTTATGTGGACCCGGATACCTGGCACTTTCCACGATGTTAATTGCTTGAAACACCCTGATACAAACAAGAACTGGCAGCAATACTTCACCATTGCTGAAAATTATCAGTAATATCATCTGGGTGACCCGGGATACATGGGCGAAGATAGTTTCTGAATGAGAAGGGAAGATCGTCGTGAAATCCCAGATAACGCTGACTCAAGCGAATTTTCGGCTATCGATGCCTATAGCAAATGCATGCTGGTTACAGAATCAAAGTTGAATGTGGAATAGCGAAAGTTCAAAAGGATGATGAAACGCTGTGAAGTTAGCAAGGAGAATTTCCTTTGATGTTTAAAGCAGCTGCAATTCTTATCACTTTTATTCATCGACGAAGACTCGATTTCTCAACCGATTTAGGTCAGTATTGCTCAGATGATAGTGATGAATGCGGATGGGAATGCTGTTAAAAGACGTCTGAAGACGACTTGTCTTCTGACTTGAACTACGAATATTAATCTTGAGGTTAGACAGCCAATAACTGAATGAGCTGTATTATTATGAAATGCGAATTATATAGGAAAAGTATACTAGGGGACATTCATATATGGGCAAACTCCGCTGCGGACTTTTTAACTACTAGTGATCTTGCCACGCTCCACTGTGTTGGCCCGGTCTCCCTCGTTCACCTTCGCAACTCAGGTCGGACCGCCCTTCTTTGTAATGAACGTCTGGCTGTCCCGGGTCGCCAGGTACTGACAGCGCCGCCCTTACAGAGCTCACCGTTGCATTTCCAACAAAGGTGACTATTGACTTCGGTTGCGACAAACATTTATCAATCCATCATTGGTTTAGTTCTGGCCTGAAAGTCTTCTTCCAAATCCCACCAAGCTGAATGGCATTTGGAATTGCCTTTGTTGCCTTCTTGAATTTATCAGCAGCTTCTGTTCAGGTGGCTTCGATCCATCGTTTCCTACTGCTAACGCTTCGTTGACAGAAGGTTCAGGGGCATTTACAACTCTCTTAGACTCAATTAGTTTCAGCCGCTGGCTTTGTTTATTTTGCTGTGCGAATGTTTTCGACTCTTTGACTTTTTGAATGAAGTCGTTATTCCGAAGCGCTGCTGTCTCTGTGCCCTTAGTATCAGATGTGCCCGTGTCTAGATCTTTCAAAGTCGACTTCACTTGGTTGAAGCTGCATTCGGGAATTGTAATCTTGAAATCGTTCATCATCTGAAATAACGTTAGCACTATGTTTGTGAAGAAACCAAACATTTTACCTTTTTCCAAGCGATAAAAGGGATGCTCTGGGTGACATCCTTCCTGGTCTTGCTGTATTCAGCAAAACGACAGTGATAAGAAGACATCAATGACATGAATTTCTCGTTCAACGATAGAGCCCGGCTGCGTTTCACTAAAGACGATTGTTCAGAGTTAGGAGAAGCGATAGCAGATGTCAGTGGTAAAGGTAATGGAGACGTTACGCTAGAGGAATCTACGCCATCAAGCTCCAAAGCAAGGTTATCCATCAGCAGCGAGAAACTGGGAGCGAGATTCTGATTATCTACGTTTTCGGAGGTCGACCGAGTTTGGCCGCGAAATTTTCTTCGCAGGAACTGCGCTGGCTGCGCTCCCGGGGTCGGAGTGAAACTCGTAGTCAATTCGCAGCGATTACTATAGGTCTTCAAGATTATACTTATCCCTCTGATAGAGCTACACAAGTTGTTTCAGACGCCACTGAAAGCAATGAAGATATGAGAAAACAATGCGATTTATCAGCGAACGCGCTATATAGAGAGAACGATAGCTACTGGCCTGCTTGACACAGAAAGGCTTTGGCCGAAGGAGTCTCGGTCTTTTTTCCTTCTGTAATGTTCTGCAAGCGCGCTGTCGCTTCCTGACGATACAAGATTGTCAACAATCAGAATATTGCAGATCGATGCTAGCCCGTTACAAGATTGTTCGGCCAACATGTACACGCATAAAGGATTCTTGCATCTATATTCTGCTTGATCGATTACATGCAGGAATAGATTTTTGAAAGGTCGCATCTTTGAAATCAAATTAATGAGAGAAATATCAATATGCCTATACTAGCTTGGCGTAACCGAAGCAAGAGCAATATAAAAATTCGCATCGAAGAACAAAAAGTGATAAAGCAAAAACGAGAAATGTTTTTCCCTTCTGAAAGTTAGAAGTTAAGTTAAAGCGCTTTGCAAGCAATCGTAAATACCTTGATTTGATTGCTTGAAGCATGCTAGCCCTTTCAACCTGAAGAGAGATATTGGTATAATTCGATTTCATTGGCACCTAGCGATGTACGTAAGGAACAAGATTCCATATATCGAAAATATTACGGTCTTTGCACTTGAACAGTGTTGATCGAAACTTCAATTGATTTTCCTCTCACAAACATCTTTCATAGCTCTTCCATTATTGTACACTGCTGTTTGTTTGGTAATTGCGCTTCGATGTTTGGGCATTCTGATAAGGATGCACATGAAATCAATTAAAGTTTCGATCTGCGATACTGATAATCTAAGGCGAGGTTCTTCACGCAAACATGCCTGCTCAAATTTCGGAGTGCAATCATCAAACTAAAAACAATGTACACGATTGGGATCAGCTGTGAGAGATGGCAGTGAGTGGGACATCATTTGAGGTTTCGAACTACGAGGTAGACTGACACGAGATGTAACGGCGAGGTACCGACCTTATTGATATATGTGGCAGAAGCAACGCGAGTCGCGCGTCGTTCTGGTACAGCAGACAGCACCCAGCAGTTATCGTCGTCCGTTGACGGTCATGCCAACCGGCAGTCCTTGGAAACGCTAGCAATTTGAGCAATACGACCACGTTAACGAATCAATCAACTGTCCGTTCACCTAAACGCGTCTAGCTAAACTGTCATAATCGCCGAGCGCAAAAACTTGCAAATTTCCGGGAATAAAACTGCGCCACTCAGGAAATTCTGCTCTGTCTAGCTCAATCTATTACAGGCGTCCCACCAAGTCCCCCACGATCCACCCTCCCTGTTTATTATCATACTCCATCAAAAGTTCTCTCTCATCATATTTGACTCCCACGCCGCCTGAGCCGTATTGATCTCGGCTGCCGTCGGTGCGTGCTGGTGGTAAGGATGGACGTACACGTGGTATGGACAGCGAGCAGAATCGGCTGTGTGCCCCGTGACAATGTTGTTTCCGTTATTGGTGCAAGTTGTACATTCCGATAATTCTCCTCTGTCCTGATTATATTTTCTGTCTGATGCAATTCTTGTTTCCAGATCTTGTTCTTGTTGGGTCCGTCGGCTTCTACTTACCCATGGAGAACGTATTTGGGCCTGGTAAGCAGCTCGTTGCCCGAAGACTTGTAGATCTTGTTCGCTGAACTGAGGAACCGGCTGCGAGTAGTCGTTTTGACTCAACAGTGCGGTTAGCATCAACCTGTCTTGATTTGATCTGCTTATACATTCCTTCAATACTTCCGCTGTTCTGAGATTGTCCAAGATGCTTTTGTTCATAAGCAACTGGACTGAAGTTGCGGTTTCAGAAGTAATATCCAGATATTGCTTCGCAAGCTTTTCCAATACCGAGGGTTCTGTTTGCCTCTTACCGGAACACAATTCGCTGCTTTGTTCAGGAAAAACGCGCGCTGAAGTTTCTGCATCCCCTGTATGAATGTTCGCAGGATTCCACAGTCCCGACACGTACGTCACTGAGTTTCGGTCAATTTTTTACAGAATTCTATCGATGTTCATCTTTACCTAAAAGAAGATGTTTGCAGTCATTTCTTTTTGAATAATCTGCACATTCACAACTGAATGTGTGTTGACAGGCGTTGAAAATGCTGAACGCTTTGCAAGAATCCATTACTGACTCCGCGTCCTCGACGTCCTCCTGGATTTGATAAGCATGTACTCCTGGACATATACAGTCGATTATCCCAGCTACTCGTTTTACGAGATACTTCACTTCGTGTCCGCCGACATAGAACGACTCCGTTTCTGTTTCAAAAGGAACTTTCGACACTTGGTCAGTCTTCATTAACAGCACATTCTTGATTCGTTTTTTCAGCGTTGCACTGCAGCTAGCTCCTGGGAGCATGTTCAATTCATTCCTGTGAGTGTATTAAATTACCCCTGCTTTTCCAAAAATATTTGCAAGTCTTACCCTCTAAATTTTATGAAATCGTCTGCTTCAATTTGCACAAGTATTTCTATCAGTGTTCGCATATACCGGTTTCGCTTATTTGAATATACCCTTTTCAATAAGTTGTGGAATGCTTCGGCATGGGCGGTTGTGTCGGGAATTGAGGAATCTCTGTAGCAAACTGCCCATTGCTTTTTCCTGTCAGCATAGCTGTCGACGAAATATTGTACAAAGTCCGGTTCATTTTCCGCCCACTTGTTGACAAAATTTCCAATTTCTCTCTCAACGACTTCGGGCTTACGGTCCGTTCGTATTTTTTTAAATGCTGGTATATATTGCTTTGGTGATGACGTTTCACTCCTTTTTTCCTAATCTAAGAAGTTCTGAACCGTATATGCGCCTTTCATCCCGCCAATACTTACATTCTCCTTCCAGTTCTTGTCGACATGCCACACGCACAGGTACCGGTGCGTCAGCGACAGGAAAACTGCAATAGCTTCCTTCCACGGTACGATATCGTCATCTTGCAAAAGAATTGTTGGGTTAGCTTCCGGTTATCGTCGCTTTGCTTTTGTTGGCCACGTTCAATAGTTTGATTGAATTAACTACAACTGCATACCTGCAACGTCTTCCACAACGCAGCCAGTGCTTTTGAATCCTCACGTGAACTGCTGCAAAATACAGCCGGATATCCTCTGTTGTTTTGCTGGTCCACAACAGATATAGTGAAAAGTTTACACCCGTATTGATTCGTGTTATGGGTTGAATCAATTACCATCACTCGATTCCCAAATCTAACAGTGGACGATTCCTGAAATTCAATTAAAGAATTCCTAGACTAAATTGACGCAACCTGTCACAGTGTCAAAAATTTTAGACTTCGACCTCCCAGATCTAGGATTTAGAATCGAGCCAGAGGACCCTTTCTAGATTCCTAATTATGTAAACAGGGCGCTGTATTAGATTCCTTAGATTCGAATCCGAATCTTTCCTGAAAACAGCCACCAACAGCGCCATGGACAAAGCCTTTCTAGATTCCTATTGGATAAACCTGGCGGTGTATTGAATTCAAATCCTAATCTTTCTTGAAAAACAGGGCGTTGTATTAGATTTGAATTCTAATCTTTCTTTAAAACAGCCATCAACAGCGCCATGAATTCTCATGGCGCTGTCGTGCCTCCTCGCGGCGCTCCTCCCGTTCGAATGCCAGCTGGGCGGCGCACAGTTCCTCACGCTTTGCCTCAGCCTCGCGGCGTTCTTAGGCTTCGAGTTTCCATCGCACTTCTCGCTGCAATTCCGCTTCACGGCGTTCGTTAGCCTCCATGTTCACCATCAACATGATGCGGTCCTCTGAGTCTCCAGTATCCGTGATCTTGCGTTTGTGGCGCAGCGGTAAAGGCGTCACTGTTCCGGACGAAGATGTGGGTGTCATCATACCAGGCGCTCCCGTGCGTGGTGTTGCCTTCTTCTCCGACTTCGTAGAAGACGTAACACGTGCTGCGGCAATTGGCGTGCTGTTAATGTCTCCTGATGCCTCAATTGGCGTGCTGTTAATGTCATCATTTTCAACATCCGAAACGTCGCCGAGCCACCATTCATCGGCATCGCCGTTGCTTTCCGGTTTTACTTCCTCGATGTCAGGCTCTGCAGGCATTGAGGTATATCCAGCATAACACGCGCATTGATCATTCGGTAAATTCTCTTGGCATCACGGATATGGTCTGGGCAGTTTGGTTCTCCAGTAGGGATCTTTAACTTCTTCTTAAGGGCCTCTCCCGAGCGGTTTGCCCTGTGGTTTTGTTGTAATCGTTAGCTACCAATTCCCGTTCATCTCCGCCTATCGGCTTGTATCTCATGCAGAGCATGTTCAGTATGTGGAGGTTGTCGATAGTGGAGTTCACAGCTCCTGCAACTCACCCTTTTTTTATCTTTAGTTCAGACATAGTTTAACGAAGTGAGCGTTTATTCGCTGCTGCTGCAGTGTTTATTCGCTGCAGCAGCAGATGAAGATATTTTGAGGCTGGAAGCCAACATTAGCCGCATCTGAAACGTTGACCGACTGTTTCCGCTGCAGGGGAGCTGCATATGAAACGTTGACCGCGACAGATTCCGTTCCAGGGGAACTGTTTCTGAGAGGACTACTATCGTGTTGACAATAGATATCTGTTTGCCAAGTTTCTTGGATTGATAATGTGGCTCCTACTGCTTCTGTTAAAGGCTCGCAAACGCGCTCTTGTCAGGGGTGCGGCAAGAAAACGTAACAAGATCCCTAGGGCGTCGCTGTTATGGCCGGCCGATTCCCCATGACGCATGTTATGGGGTAGCGGGCACGATGCCGCGCTTCTGGTGGCTACAGGGTTTGACCACCTCGGTTTTCGTCAGATACTTGAACAATTTACGCCCCAGTACATTCGATACACGCCGCATTCGGACGACGGTTTTATTCGTCTGAGATACAGCAATAGGGGTCGACGTCGCCTAATGCGTCCTGAAGATTGCCTCGCTCTGGTTTTTCTCCTGGTGTCGGACCAAGTAGGAAAGCCGGACCGCCTGAATCCACGAGATTGCTAACTGCATGTCAACAGATGTCCAATTTGGGTGTGACGATGATTTTTGGAGTAACATCATCGGTTTGCGAAACCTGGTTGAAATTCGGCATTCACGTTTTCGATTCAGTCATGGTAAACATGACTGAATCCCGAATTGTTCTTCCAGATGAGGCGACAATGCCACAATTCATTGACGAAATTCGGCAAAGGCACAATCTGTTAGACAACTTCTGGGCTGTCGTTGACGGTCTCAAGCTCTATCTTTCATAATGCGGCGACTGCTTGATCAAAAACGCCTACTACAACGGGTGGACATCGGACTGCTATATCGATTACACCTGACGGCTGCATTGCGTTCAGGATATTGAATGCTCCAGGTAAGTCGCTGTAAAATACGTAATCTGCTCTGAATGACCATGCCGTAGGGAGTTGGCATGACGCCGAAATTGCCAAAGCAGGGGGCTTTACGACATGTTCAATGCTATTTTCGAGAAATTCGGTGCCAAGGTCATCGCCGATTCCGCATTCCCTCAAGGCGGGTACGCCAGCATTGCTCGAGTATCGAAGGCGAACGAACCTAGTCCTAGGAATGCAAGGGAGTTAGGCTACGAGCAACAGCTGACCAGCGCCAGGCAGCCGGCTGAGTGTGGGGCATGCGTGCCTTGCAAGGGGGATTCCCGCGTCTGAAAGCTCGTTTTCCGTAGGACGAACGAGGTCACCGATGCGCCGTAATGCGCATGATTTCGGCGCTTCATAACGCGCGCATGCGCATGGTTGGCATCAATCAGATCGGCAACGTGTACATGCCCGAATTGGAGCGTGAGGCGGAAGGTCTATTCAACCTTCCGCAGTGGAGTGAGGCTGTCAGTGATTAATAAACTGCCGATCCAGTTTTATATTTCCCGAATCAACACTTTATTGAGAATTTAGGAATTGTCTGTCAAAAATGAATTTCGGGGACCCTTATATAGTTAGAACTTCCTAAGCCTCAATTTGCCAGTCACAGAAATTTAGTCTAGGAATTCCTTAATTGAATTTCAGGAACCGTCCAGTTAATATGATTATTTATTTTGTTCTCTACTATTCTAATATAATACAAACCACTGGAAGCCTTAAATTAGAAAGAACCAGCTTTTAAACCGAAATTTGAAAATCAAACAGAAGAAAACCGGAAAACGTGAGAAGTAAACTTATAGAGCTATAATAATACCTTAGAAACATTTCACTCATAAACTTTGTTTGAATGACAACAATGAATTTCTGCTCTTTGAACCCATAATCCGTGGAGTCGGCGACGCCTGCTGCTGTTTGAAAGGTGAGCAGGAGCCAGAAACCAGATGGTTTTCGTATGTAAAATTACGCTTATAACACAGAATAGGATCATATTCTTCTTTTTGCAAGGCCATAATGTACACATCAGGGCAAATTGCGTCATCCCCCAGACCGTGCAACCGACTCTTCATGTTCTGGACGTCTTTCATGGTGACCCACTCATTGCGGGTCGAATCCTGAGTTTGATACCAAAATGGAAATCAGCACTTCACAAATGGATTACCGATAAACTAGACTCCCGGGAGTTTCTGCTTCCCAGAGAATGATTAATTGAACGGATGATAGTTTCTCGTCGACTTTGTTCAGTAAATCCATCGTTATCTTTCGCCGGATGAAATCAGATAGACGAGATGTCGCATTTCCCCAAGATCTGTTGGATCATGGCCGGTATATAGAGAAATGTATCGAGCCGCTACAGACCCATCAGAAGAAATAGTAGTGAAGATGCGAGAAGCACAAGCTTCGTCCATTTTGCAAGATGGTTTAGTCGGAGATCAAATAGAGATTTGCCTAATCCTGATTTTAACCCCCACCCCATGCTTGCCTTGTATCTTGTATCTTGGAAGAGATAAGTGAGATTAGAATTCATAGTATCATAGACATATCATGCGATTATATCACTACCGATTGAGAGTATCGAATAGGATTAGAATAGCGAAATGAGGCGTTTACCTTGGACGACGATGACAATGACTGGTGATTGTGCTGTGTCATCACCTTGTTCAGTGTGAGTCAATCTAAACCCTAACGAACCCTAAATGTTCTCGTGCCATCATTTCATTCATCAAATCAATGCCAACTTCTCGCTGTGGAGCGCCAAAAAGAGTGATGGAACCCCTTGCCGTAAAATGGTTAAGGTCAGAGGTTCTCGCTGTAATTATCACGGAGGCGGGAAATCTAATCGTCGCCCAGTTCAGAGACAAATTTCACAATCATCACACGAACATTCCGAAAATGTCATTGTTCCGGTTCAGAACTTCCAACGAGATGACATTAATCGTGTTGTTCGTAAAGCACCAGCGGACCGCTCTAACAATGTTCCTAAGGTGCTGACCCCCTGTATTCCCGTTGTTTCTGTTCAGTCATCCGAACCCCTTACACCGAAAGAAGAAAGGAACTTGTCGAAATGAAGAAGGATTTGGTGGAAATTAAATCGTGTTTATTTAAGATTTTGACAAAGATGTGAATGCATTTCTATCAAGGGTATTAGGGGGTTGAGTAGAAACAAAACGAATTGTATTGATCAAATGATGATTAGGGCAGTGGTGATTGTGTCGGTTCTTGACTTGTTTGTTCTTGACTGGAAAGACCGCCAAACGTTTCCATAAAGTATTTGAAAGTGCCGTGAAGATTGTCAATTTTTTGGAGTTTATCGTCTTCATAGAGAACGCGTATAATGTCCGTTGCTATTTCCTCCAAATCGCCGTATCTTTCCTCATCTCGGAGAAACTGAATTGAAGCATAGATTTCGTCCATCGTTGTAAACTTGTGATTATGACTAAACTACTATTGCAGTCCATAATCGACCGAATTTTTACAATCAGTCATATCAGTGTGTTTTTTCGTGTTAGAAAGTATACAGTCAGTGTAGGGCTATGTCGGTCGTTCTGCATTAGGCGGTCAAAACGAATTCGTCGTTGTGTTGAATATGAGCACCGAACGCATTGACAGCGAACGTCAAAAGTTTTTAAAACGATATAATGAAGTGAAGAAGGAACTACTTATGATTAAGGCTCAGATTGTGAAAAAGGAGTATCAGGATGACAAAACCCTACGAATTCAGTATTATGGGTTTTGTTGGAAATGCACCGGTGACCTCTGTAAGGGCTGCAACTCATGGCAACTGGGACCAGCCAGATGTTCATCACAAGGAAGGGCGGGCGAACCTGAGTTGCGAGGGTGAACAAGAGAGACCGGGCTGACACTGTGGAGCGTGGCAAGAGCACTGGTAGGTGGAAAGTCCGCCGCGGAGTTTTGACATTATATGGAAGTCGCCTAGTATGCTTTATCCTATATAATTCTCATTTCATAATAATACCGTTCATTCTGTTATTGGCTGTCTAACCTCAGGATCAATATTCGTAGTTCAAGTCAGAAGACAAGGTCTTCAGACTTTCAACAGGTTTCAGGATAAACGTGCTATTGTTTTAAAATGCAAAGATGGAGCAGACAAGATTAAAATTTTTATCAAGGAACTGGATATTGAGTATAACTATATCGTCAATAATAACTTCATAGACGACGATGAGAAAACAGCATCACGTGTTCGCTCTGAAGTCAAAAAGAACTTGAATAACAAGAAGAAGAGAAGCAAATCGGAAGCGAAAAAACGGATACAGAAGGAAATCCTCGCTCGTGGTGCTAATGCTGATGTTGAGGAGATTATGCGCCTCGCAACTAAATAAATATCTCTGACAATGACAATTGAATACCACCCATACCATAATCCAAAAATGACAAAAGATTTTTCAAAAATGACAAACCCTAATCCAAAAATGACAAACCCTAATCCAAAAATGACACATTAAAAGGTCTTTTAATACTTTTAATGTGTCATTTGCGCTATTACTATGGAGGTCTTGGGTTCAATTCTGTGTGAGATTATTGTTTTTTTGTCATTTTTTCCAATTCAAACCCTAAACCTATCATTTATATCATTCAACAAATTTTTCAAAATATCTACTGACTGCTTATGTCTTTCGCTATTATCCTCTATATTTTTCTGACAACGAATAATTATATCATATAAACGTTCAATGCTAAATTCGTTTCCTTCGGCAATTTTCATATTTTCAACAACAATCATATCTATACCCGTGTCTTCAAAAACGCATAATGCTAATTCCATTATAAAACTAGGATATTCCCATTCATTATATAATATACTATTCCATCTATAAATATAACTACCATTTTTATCATCAAATTTGTAAAATCCAATATTAAAAACTCCTATATCATCAATAATAAAATCAACACTGCCGACACCTTTACCAACATCTTCATCATCACATTTTAATCTTATTTTTCCAATCATTACAATTACCCTCTATTTATATTCTCAGTTTTTCCCCCATTTATATTTCAATATTTACCCCCGATTATTATTCTGTTTTCATTTCAAGTTGTCGGCGGGGTTTTATTCTTATTATATTTCCATGAAAAGGTGGAGGCAAAATGAAAAAGGTGGAGCCACTACATTAAAACATCCACACACTTTTTTATATATTTTATTTTTTTTAGATTTCAAATTTATTAAAAATATAGTGTTTTT
>RBZT01000477.1:0-12991 GCA_003693705.1 Polymyxa betae
CGATTAATGGCAACGATGCGCCAGCTGCTGTACGCGGGCCAGGACGACCGGGTCGCGGCGCTGTTCGCGGATCGGACGGCAGCGCGGACGATGCTCGCGGACGCCGCGTTCCTGGTCGCGACCTGCAGGATGCGATTCGCGATGGTCGTCTGGACGTACTGGAATGCCTGGTCCGGCAGCCCTATAGTGGATATTGGATCAATAGAGATGGGGCGATGGGGTTACCCCCAGCTGTACGATATCGATCAATAGAAGCCGTTCGCATTCTGCTCCAGGTCCCCGGAATCGATCGAACGGGCCGCGATCTGTACAGCGAGCTGCCCTGGCAGTATGCGGACGGGAATGACGAGATGCGACGCCTTCTTTGATGGTTGCGAGGACAGGACCATCTCTGTAGTGTTTAAATCATGATGGATTAATTGATCATTCAGCTAATTAATGCTGATTATTGTTAGATAGATGGAGGTGCAGGTTTTATGTTTAAGTAAACGGTCTCTATATCGTAATATGTGATATTGTGTTGGAGTTGAACTATTGGAGGAGTCTCATAGCTGTCCAGAGAGGTCTAGACGCTTGATGGGCTCATTGACAAAGGGCCATAGAGAAACTTGCAAGCTGTCGTAACGGATTAGCAGGGTTTGATTTGAGTGGGCCTCGTCAGTTGTCAAGCAATAGGAAAGCGAGCGCCATTGGTTCCAGTAATGACATTGAGGATGTTTAGCAGCATAGAAAGGCATGGTACATGTCATGGGTAAGATCTGTTGCAAATGATAGAAGATTGAGGAGTATGAAAGGGGAACAGCTATCCCATACTGTACCAATCTTAGACAAATGAGAAAGTCGCACTAGATTCCACATATTCGCTATTACTATGTGGCTTTTCCAACTGATTAATTGACTTTTAGTTGCAGATGGATTGGATCAATGCCAAGATATATCAGATATCCTTATAGACGTTCTTCATCTGTTCATAGATCAGCAGCTGCAATTCCCTATTGGATTCTTGCGGTAACAACGATATAATGCCATAAGACGACGTAACTGGATGTATTGCTGTAGATATTTGATCGTGTTATACAAGGTCATGAACTGTGACAAAGTCCAAGTTCGGAGCATGCAATCACAACATGATCGTTAATAGTGGATGTCGGGAGATGCCAGCAAGGTCGCCCTCCTATCAGCAATCCATCGTATCGAAGAGAGACAAAGTCCGCTTCGACTAATCCCTCATGATCATACATTGACCATTTGTCTATCGTTCACATTATCATGATCTCGTTCGTCATCTTATCTATAGCACTATACGTTGCGGCGGCCGCCTCGCCTGTCGATGACCTTCGGGAAGCCTTACAAAAGGACCCGCTGGATCCTGCCAAGATCGAGGCGATTCTCAACGCCAACCAGGACCTGGTTAACGCCCCTGTAATCGCTGGTCAGACACCTCTCACATACATCTGCCAATCTCCAGGCTATCAATCCAGATATCTGGCAGAGTATCTCCTGAATCGTGCTGAGGCCGATATCAACGCCGGCAATAAAGACACGAACCCGCTGGCCATGGCCGTGATGGTCCAGCTCGATCCGGATCTGGTGCAGTTCCTGCTGCGTCATAATCCCAATCCGGATGTCGTCTGGAACGCGTTCGATCTCGCCAGTCGCCGTGCCAACCATGATGTGTTCAACGCCGTACTGGACCATGTCCTGCAGTATGATGATAAAGCGAAGTTGAAGGACGCCTTGATGGATGCGTACTTGGCAGCGGCCACCCAATCGTACCTATCACGAATGAAGCGGTTGGTGCTGGAAGGACACGTTGAGATCGACGCCGTTCTGGAGGCCGACGGCAGCAACGCCGCCCATTTGATCGCCCGAAAGCACATGGACCGTCTCTATGAGCCATTGGCATGGTTGGCGTCCCAGAATCCGGACATGATGAAGGCTGTCAACAATGCCAATCAAAGTCCCATGGACCTGCTGAGGCAATCGATAACCTGCACGAAACCGTTCATGAAGTATATTAAGGACGTGACTAATGGTGTTCGTGTTCCTAACAAAACTGATGAGATGAAGAGATTGCTGGAACACGAAGATGTCAATCCAAATGCGATTAAAGATCTGCTGGAGTCGGACCCAACAATTGCTTTTACCGAGCTTGATCAAGATGGCAGCAACGCTCTCATGTTCGTGGCCAAGATCAAGTCGAATTCTGTCCTTAAAGTGGCCCAGATCTTGATCGAGAATGGCGCTGATGTCAATTATATGACATCCGATGGACGAACCGTTTTTGGCATTGCCGCTAAAGCCGAGAACATCGCTCTTATGCATTATCTTCTTGACAATTGCAAGATCGACGTTCTGGTTATCTGCAGGACTGTCTTTGATTGCATTGGGTCCAATTACCCGAAGGCGTTCGACGTGATCGTCGACTACATGGAGAGAGAGGTTCGCGTACATTTTGATCGAGACTGGGATGGTAAAACGGCTTTCTTATTGGCGGCATCTAAAGGCAATCGCCAATTCTTAAAGCGTCTATACAAGACCGGGTTGGTTAATGCCAATTATGCCGATAAAGACCTCGACAATGCTGCACATCTGGCAGCGAAATCCGACGACCCGACCAAGGCTATCTTGTGGTTATGGAGGAATGTCCCGGAGCTGTTCACCAACAAAAATCTGGATGAAAAGACTCCCATCGACATACTTGAAGAGAAGAGTCAACAGAATCCCGAATTGGCTGATCTGATCAGTTACCTGCAATCGAACCCGAGATTATCCTGGTTCAAGCGTCTGAAGTTTTCTGCTCTTGATATCATGTAATAGAACGCCTCACCATTGCTAATGCATTTCACGTCCATTCTGTAGCCCTATTTGCGAGCAGATCAATGCTATCAATGTATCTAATATCACTGCTCTTAATAATGAACGACTTCCATGTATAAGCAATTCAGTGTCGTTATTGTGTCCTTGATGATGAACTTGGGTCACGCCTCATGAGAATCTGCAAGCTTTACCTTGGTTGTGATGTGATCATGTAGACCAGACTTCCAGCATCTTGATGAAAGTCCTTTGGTTTATCGCTATCGATAGACCAGCGTCCGATTGAGGTACTGAACGAACGACAATCTAGCCAGCTACCTGCGATCTAACTTGAAACCGTCCTGGCTCAAGCATGGTAAACTGGCAGCCCAGAAGCCCAACCATATCAAACTGATACATCGTTTCAAAGATTCTGTCTGATGCAGAAACGAGCAGATCAGCACGGTTGACTGTGTATAGCCAGGTCGCTGACATCGGCCTTTGATTGAGCGGATTATCGCATTGAGTAACGCGCTGAAAAACAACCTGTTATCGTTTGCGAGAAGTGAAGGAAAAAACGTCGGCAATATGGAGCGTGGGTCATGCCTCGGGCGCATGCCTGCGTCATGGTCCAACATGATCATGTTGGATTCTGGTCACAGAGATAAATGTCGAATCGATGTTGCCTGACCTAATCTCTGGATCATACGATTTCGTATCGTATCTAGATCTGGCCGAGATCTGGGCCTTGCTGAACATCAGCCTTGATGGAGTCGGGACCGAACATCTCAGGCATTGTGGCCGATTAATGGCAACGATGCGCCAACTGGCTGCCTCTGTATTTGAGCTATCGCCCGATCAAATCTACTGGATCATGTGCGATGTGATCCAGCCGCATCTGAACCCCAAAACCCGCTCCGTCCTACGAACACGTTTATCATTGTTGCAGCAGCGGGAGATGCGATGCCTCATTACGAAGCTCTGCCAATTACCTGACGATCACGACGAGAGTATCGATGAGCAATCGGTCATTTACTTGCTCGAGTTAATCACCGCCCATCAGCGCCCTCGCTTACAGATTGTCTATGGCGCCGCCGTTCGGTTTCAGAAGGCGATGATCTTCCAATGGGCGATCAGTCAGCTGAAACATGTCGATCATCATTTCCCAGAGCTCAACGTACCTTCCAACGATTGCGAACGAATCCATCAGGCTTTAGCGAGCCTCGAACCCAGCCAGAACTGGAGCGCTGAACAGATTGTAGCGCTGATCGACACTGGCTACGAGCCGAGCAAATTCTGTCGCGTTTTCTATTCGATGGTGGAATCACAGAGTCACCAAGCGATCAAAGCCCTTCTCGATTGCGTTTTCACGGTCGAATTATTACAACAAACGAACCAAGATTCGATGAATCCGGTGGGTTATGCAGCAGACCTAAACGATCAGCAGCTCTTGAAAATCTGCCTCAATTTTCTCTCGCGATTCGAAAAGCGACAGATTTGGCAGATCGCCCTTGCGGGAGAGCTTCGACAAATGACGCCGTTGATATTGGCAACATATCGGGGACATGTTGAATCCGTCCAGATCTTGCTGGATTTCATTCCGAGCATCCTTCGTGAATACGCTATGACGCAGGTCGACTTTCGTGGCCGGACAGCAATCCATTGGGCGGCGTATAACGGTCATGAGCGGGTACTCAGGATGCTGTTAGAAGGATGCGAAACTTGTCGTGTTCAGCTAAAGGTGATGGCCATGGTCGATATAGTCGTGGGTGGTCATCGTCCTGACCAATATCGACATCTTACAGCCAAAATTCGACACATCTTTCACGAGATACAGGAGCAAGGTGACAACGATGCGATCGGATTGGATTCCACCGGCCCGCTGCAATCCACATTGGAACAATTCCCGCTCACAGCAACTTAATAAGATCCGACCCACCTAAAGTCCAAACAACAGCAGCACGCCCAACAAAATCCCTTTTACATGATGTAATATATAAGTAACGAGAAGCGAGAGACGGCCGGGTTGACCCCGTCGAATCTTGGCACAAATCAACTCCATCTAGAGCAGAAGCTTTGTCACGCTTCTCCACGAGCGACGACGAGCCAAACGGTGCCAATGCGCCTAGAGCTCGTTAGTTTAACGAAATGCATAAAACTCTGTTTGTAGGTAATGAAGCTCTACATACAAGTACAGGAGTAGCGTTAAAATGTTATGTTACACTTACAGGGCTGCCTGCCACAATTGATTTTTCACAAATTTTTTAAAAAAATTGTGAGCGCATTTCGGCGGCTTTTCTGTGCCATGTTGGATTGTACCTTCCGTCGTATCAAACCAGAGGGCATGGCGATGATCTCTGGACCCATTATCGATGGCCATACACTGGCAGAATTTCGCTCCTGGATACAGAATAGCGATGCGATCGTCATGACGGCCGTCTACTCGGGTCGGGCACCGAAACCGACTACCCGATTCGAGACGCCAGCGTCGGCTGTGGCTCGAATCGCTCCGGCCGCCCGCCGATTTCAACTGATGCAGCTCGGTGTCTGTCTCCTGAACGAATCTGAAGGCACCTGGATTGCTCGACCTTTCACGATCGACGTGTTTCCTGCAGTCATCACTTATAGAAGAGATTTGCTTTTGAAGACGCTCTTTGATTGTGATGCCGACCATATGAAGGCTCTTTCAGACGCCAACTTCGATTTCAACCGAGTGTTCCACTCGGGGCTCAACTGGTTTAGCCCAGTTGATGAGGTGCTCGTATACCTCCTTATATCTTTTGGCTTTTACTGAGGTCTGTTTGCAGGAGTACATTCTAGAAAAGATGAAGAAGAAGCGCGCTGCTGAAGAGGCATCCATTAATGATCAGCGATCAAGCATGAAGATCACTGAACAGAAAGACAGGGTTAGTGTGTTCATAGATCGCAAATCACTGCTGGTAATATCACAGGTATTCATTGAAATCGCCGAAGTGATCTTGAACAAGTTCTGCGAGACAGGAGGAGATGTTCAGGCGACCATCGCTGCCGGTCGTCCCCTGCTCGATAAAAGTTTACCAATCTGCAGCGCTATGCATCATCATCTGATTGTTTTCAGTTCCAGTCTCCGAAAACCTGATTGCGATGTCGATATCAAGTGAAGGCACTCTCATTCTGACAGTTGGAAATGGCTTCTTACGTCGTCTATTGTCTCAAATGATCAGCAGTAGTTTGCTTGCGATATTGTGCATTCGTCAAGCTGATCTTTGTACAGAACGGACTGAATTGATGTCGCAACGTGTACCGAGTTCAGATATTCGACGGCCAGCTGTGGCCGTATTGATGTCAGCCACGAGGGACTCCGATCGTACTCTAGTTCCTAGCGAGGTGCTACGCAGGAAAATGATGCAAGAGCTTGATGCTGCAGAAACCGCAGCTGTCGTCTCTATGCATGAGCAGATCGGTTTCAGATATATATTAGAAGCTATCGTCAAAGCTGGAAAACCTGTATGAATGGATTATTCAGCCTTCATTCTTGATTACTGATATCTTGATAGATTTTCGCTGATGATCTGTTAGAATTGCTCTTGCATTTTGAATGCATCTTGATGGGTGACATCGGAACTACTTACGTTGACGTCAAAAGCTCTTTTGTGAATCACTGGACAGCCTCTTCATTGTATGATATGACTTTGGACTCGGGGATCACTACGAATTTGCTCAAGATTGCTAATGGGTTTGAAAAATATTCACACGAACCAGACACGTTGGAAGCCGGAGCATTGGCCTTGAGGCGCGCCTCGGAAATCAGCTTTGAGCGTTTACATGAACCTTGCTGTAGAATAGCTATACCAGGGACCATCTCTGAGATTTGCTTGGAAGATGAGTTTGACACGTTTTCCCTGGACATCAGAAGACTTGTCGTGCTGAAATCCGAATCAGCAACTGCAATTGTTGATCAATACGTCAGACAAAATCGAATTGAAGTCAAGCATTCAGACTCGGATCAAACCATTATCGAGGCAAAAAGTGATGCCTTCTCACTTATTTCTGAGATCAATTCAATGTTGAAAGAACAGGTTGCTATCCACTATCGGGATTTCGTCTTCGAGTCGGAGCGCCAGACCGACTCTTTGAAACGTCAACAATCACAACCTGGGAATAAATAATTTAACGTTAATACTTACTCTTTCGACCTAAACGCAAATATACCTATATCAGGCAGCTTTGATGCAATCACTTTGAGCTAGTCATTTACTTTTCAGTAGCACACAGAAGTTTCTGAGAGAGCGATGTGAGAATTGCTTTCTGAAATAAAATACTTTGTAAGGCAAATTGCAACGTATCAACTGGGAAATTTATTTGGTTAAAATACAATAAATACGGGGTTTGTTCTAATAAGATAATATATGCCACCCAGCTCGCTGCAGTTTGTCAATAAATAAATAAAGTAAATCAGGTTACGAATTTTGACAGAATTTGATTGAAAGGGTCGACCTTATTTTCCCTAATGATCTCAGCAGCAACTTTGAAGGAACGGCGAAGTCGAATAATGCCAATATCATCAACGGTCCTTCCCACATTGACATATTCATACGGATCCAGAATAAATAACCTGGGACATATCAGCTAGGATCCGATGAATAGCCAACATCACAATACCTCGAGCCATAGCCGGTATTAGGGTTGCAATATCGCGCGATTAAATCTTGAATCATATTCAGCTCCTGCCCTTGGGCGGCCAATCCTTGAGGCCCAGATTTAGAGTAGAACAGGCGGATGCTGAAATCCATATCTTCTAAAAGAGTGAAAAATAGATACAGAAGTTGTGCAGTTTGTCGACTGCTGTCGCTCTCGCCCTCTTCATAAATCGGAAGATTGTTTTCGACAAGGCTGACAAGCATAATGATGAAGGCCAACGAGCTTAGACTACCCCGACCCGAAGATGAAAGATACTGACGCTGAGCCCAGCCTTTAACATACAGAATAGCATCACGTAGGCCAGGATAAAGTTGTAGCTGGTTGGAAACCCATTGAGCTATATCACAGTGATGTTGGTAATATGCATTGCCCGTGGCATCGAAAGAAATGTTCCGATAGCGAAATTTGACAACAGGAACGGTGGAGTTAGCCAACACGCGAATATCGGTAGCAGCTCGAAGTTTTTGCTGTAAAATCGGAGCGAAAGCTTTGACGTCATCAAAGTTGCAGCAAATGTCGATATCAGAGCCAGGAATCGTCAGACCTTGTTGATACGAGCCAACCGGCTTCGGATCGCAATCAGCCAGCGCATTCTTCACCTCCGACACGACCGAAGAGCGGTTCCGCCGGATTTCATCAGATTCGAATACCTTCAGAGACCATTCCGATCCCGAGTCACGAAACCGGACCCAGGCCTGGGTCAGAGCATCGAGATACCCTTCATCGTTCTCCGCCGAACTCACATTTTGCCGCCTGATCATTGTCGACCGCATCTGGATGTGGGTAGGTCTATGGTGACCCTGCATAATAGCAAGACCCAGCGACACCGCCGGTGGAAGCGGCGGCGGCGGCATGATCAATGTCTGGAGACCAGAAGAGGGTAGCTAATGGCACGAGTGGAGGCTGCGCAAATCAGACAAGCCAGAGGCTGCGCCACTGTCCCGCTTGGAATCCGATTGATAACACTATGAAGGTTCTGGGTCGATCTCGAACACTGTCCAGTGACAGCCGACCTCTCACACTTGACATCGACGTCTTCATCATACGTCTTTGGTCAGTGTCTCGATGATGTCGCTGAGTGACTGGATCACAGACACGCAGTGCACCTATTCAGATAGATGCTGGATGACAGAGTCGACGTCCTTCGTCGTTGATTCTGTCCAAACCCATTTTCAGATACTGTCCATCCTGCGTCTGTGCTCAACAAGAATCGGATTCCCAGTGTCTGCACAATGATAGCCTTCTTTTCGTTGTAGATAGGTTGCGATGCCGATGCAAATTCTCTATTTATTCGAAAATGAAATACTCACTTGAGCCAAGTCTTTTTAGCCATGCACTTTATAGCTCAAGTGCATTAACTGATCATACACCGCCATGTCTTTCTGGTACAGGCATGTTTGTTTGCGATCAGTGTCCATGAATGTTTTTTATATCGCAAAGTCTGGGGCTTCCTTCAACATCACAATCTGATACATTTCAGTTTCGTCAGCATTGATCAGAAAGCAGATAGTTTGATATTGCTTTTCTCTGATCCTACGTTTCGATTTTTCAGCTCGTTGGTGTACGAAAAGGGGTTGATTCGTATCCCAGGACGTTCTGGAACCGCTACATAACGTTGCCCAACATTCACCCGCTGTCATAATGCATTTGTTGAGTTAGCGAGAAGTTGTTAAGCTTAGGAGTAAAACCGAAATTCGGGAGAAATGCAGAGGCAGGAAATCTAATCGAAAACTGCGAACAAGCGAAATTACAAAGCCAAAACCAGCGAAGTCACGTATATATTTCGATCGAGAAATTTGGCGGCGAACTCAGATTGCAAAGACAGTAGTGTTATTATAGCAATGTTCAATTGGAACACTTGCATGGTAGATCTCCGCCCAGTTCCAAAGATCAAGGAGAGACATGCAAGTATCATTTGACATCAGATCAGAATTGTAGATAAAGCAGGGCAGTTGAGTGTATTTCATTGATTTCCTTCTGCAGTTTAGAGCAAGCCATTAACAATGGAGAGCTCCGCATTCAAAATTGAGCCACCAGCAGCTCCTAGAACAGTATTGTGGCTTAGGCAGACGAATTTTACATCCAGCAAGCTGCAGGAACGAATACGTCCAACAGTCACCGAGAATCCATCACCAGCATCACGATCTAATAGCGGCTACGAAATACCGTGTATCATAACAGTGATTGCAACTAGAAAAGTGATTACCTGAGGCCTATCGGGCGACGAGGCAACAATAATAGGCCGTTCAGGTGCAGAAGGAAGTCCCAATTTCCCGACTGGCGATTGAAAGTCTCTGAAGACCCGCTCAACTTGCTCAGCGGAAGCCGACTGTCGCAGACGAACGCTGACACAGGCTGTATGCCCATCTCGTACAGCAACGCGATTGCAATGCGCACTGATATGGATTTGGACTGGAACAAACTGGCCCGATGCTGCTGAGTCCCATTGGCCCAGGATCTTCTGTGGCTCCGTCTCGAGCTTGTCCTCTTCCCCTCTGATCAAAGGGATCACATTGTCAACGATATCCATCGATGACACTCTGAAACAACACTAAGAATTTTCAGTAGGCAGAATTGCGATATCCGAACCCTGGATATCCTGCACCCGAAACCGCCTGAGAGAACCGCAATCAATAAAAATATAATTCGACCAAAATAGCAACATCTACCTGTAAAGTGGTGACGAACACGGATTCAATACCGAATGCGTCTTCCAAGGGCCTGATCGGCTCTGGTGAATCCAAAGTCAAAAGTCCCAATATCTTTCTTACTTTAAAGCAACGGCAAGTCCTGTGCTTGAACAATTGGCATTCGCGACGATAAAGCCAGATGTTTTGCTGGTTGATCGTTGCATGCTAACAGCCTCAAGATGGGACGGGTTCACAAACGGGACCAGAATCGGGACGTGATTATCCATGCGATGATTCGCAGCGTTAGTGAAGACGGCGAACCCGGCCTGGGCGAATTCATCCTCGATATGACCAGCCACAGACGAGTCCAGCGCCGAGAAGACGATCTCAACGCCTTGGAATAATGCCGGGTCGCAAGCGACGACGACCATGTCGGCGACTTCGTCGGGCATTGGTGTGGATAGACGCCAATTGCATGCATGCCGATAGGTGAGTTCGGCGGAGCGAGCAGAGGCGCCCAACACAGTGATACGGAGCCAAGGATGGGCATGAAGACGCTGGATGAAACGCTGTCCAACGAGCCCAGTGGCGCCGAGGACCGCGACCGAACGACGATGTCCAGGGCGACTATCACGAGCCTCCATTGTTTGAAATGACGAAATGACATGGACACATGGTGGTCATTTCTACTATGTAGGAGCGACTGAGGGAGATGGCCACGCGGAAACCTTAACCTGCTGACTTCAGAGACGATATTTATAGACTCACGGAGTCATTCGGTAGTGATGGTTGCTGAAGTCGTCGGATAGAGCGATGAGCAGCAGCGAACATGCAGACTCGCAAGGATGAACTCATTGTGGTGATGGAAACATTGTAGCGTTTGACGACTTGCGGTTTCTCTGCATGCTGCGATATGCTGAGCTGTCTCCAAACACACAATAAACTCAACTATAAATAACCGGTCATGTTCAAAAACGATTGTGTATGGTCAATCTTGAACTTTCAGCGTGGGAGGTGAACGGTACCCAAATAATCTTTCAAAAATACCATCATCATGACGATCTTCACCGAACATCGAGACTGTCCAATTCATGAAAAATGAAAACTCTCTTGTATTTGAAGTAAAGCTGTACATATGATGAGGTGCGAAAAGGGGAAGGGTCAGTTATAGGACTCAGTGAGACTGATACTATCGTTAGGATTGCCAAGTCAATTATATACATTTTGATTTTTAAAAAACAAAAACAGCAGGGATTTCCCCAATCTGTAAAAGTGAAAAAATACAAATGGGCACATATACGCAGTGCCCAATAATATTCTTGACCTTGACGACCATAATCACGAACATTTTCGCCATGATGACTCAATAATGAGTCAGCATCATTAGTTTGTAATGAACATAGAAACTCCACTTTAAAAATGAACTCTAACTCTAACATCTCTGCTTCCTCAAATGTCAATGAAAGCGCTGAAGGAATTAAAAGCGTAAAAATATCTATCTCTAATGTAATGAAGAAGACATCGTATCTGGATAAAGCAAAAATCAACTACCAGAAAGGGAAAAAACCTAACGTCAAGCGAATTATAGATGAAATTATGAAACTCAACATCAGCAACAAAAGCAAAGTGGCATATATGAGCAAGTTCAAAGCAGAACTCAAGGCAATGCGAAAATAACCCGTTCTCGAAAGACTGAAACTACCCGCCGATGTTGCTCAAGAAGTATGGGACAGACAAAGAAAAAGCATTGAAGAGAAAGAGAATATCGAAATCAACAGAAAAGATATAGAGAAAATTATGACCTTCAAATCTTCTAACGATTTCTTCGAGCTCGCCATTCTTCTTCTTCTCGTAAGCGGACGGAGGGAGAACGAGCTCCTTAATCTCCAACCGAAAGCGTCTGACAACCCTAACGCATTCCTGTTCAATCAACAACGGTAAAAAAGGTGAGCTCGCCATTCTTCTTCTTCTCGTAAGCGGACGGAGGGAGAATGAGCTCCTTAATCTCCAACCGAAAGCGTCTGACAACCCTAACGCATTCCTGTTCAATCAACAACGGTAAAAAAGGTGATTACAGAATATGAAGTGCCTATATATGGCACTTCATTCGACGAGTTCATGATGCTCTTTGGCTGAATGAAGGATGTGAAACCGAAACTCCATCCTGACACTTTGTTAAGAAAGTTGAGGACGAGATAAGGTTTATCCTTGGTAATCAGAAGCTGGTCATTCATAATCTTCGCATGGTCTATGTTCATTTAATGTATGAAGAGAGCGATAGAATTACACCTATCGCTACCTTCATACAGCGCCTCCTTGGACATGAAGATCCGCAGACATCAATACATTATAACAGATTAAATATCGTATGAAAACAGAAAACATAAATATATCTATAAAATTCTATTCAAATTTTTACCTTGTCTGTCTATCCATCGTAGATCGCTCAGTTTGTTGTCTCTGCAATCACAATTTATGTGATCCGCCTCCTTCAATCGCAGTGGGTTCGGCAACCACTGCTTACAATATAAACGAGACTGTGAGGACTGGGATAGGGCGAGGAAGAATAAGTGAAGGCTACGAAGAAGCAGGCGAACAAGAGTTACAAGAATCGAATAGATTCGAGAATGATTGTATTTCGATAAACAGAGAAAGCAAAGGTTCGAAGTTGTGAGTCACGATACTTGAGTCAACAGGAACTTGGAATTGATGGTAGATGACTCATGAGGTAGCTCGGAAGCTGAACGGAAGTAGTGAATCATGACATTACCCCCCTTCTAGACGAGCGGGTACCAGACGCTCGAGAGGGTTGTGAGGCAGTGAAGGCTGGACCGGGAAGATCGGGGTGGAGACGATGGAATTCGGCGACAAGGCCAGGAACGTCT
>RBZT01000768.1:0-74767 GCA_003693705.1 Polymyxa betae
TTTAAGATTGCCGCAACTGTACGACCGGGAATAAAACACTCACTTTCCATTCTATCATTCAAACAGCGTGTGTCTCGTTCGTTTTCTTCAATTCAACAAAACAATTAAAGAGGTCTGGGGTGTTCTTCAATCCATTATATATGAACAATATTGTTTTTTTTTTTCTGAAAATCAAGCTGTTGTTATGAGTCCTTGGTCAGTGATCTTCAATTCTATTCCAGAGCTCTATATATATATTTCAATATAAATAGAACACAACTGAAAGTTGATTCTTACACTAACTGGAAACACCTTTAAAGCGCTAAATGAATTCCTGAATGTAGTCGTATTTGTAGTGAGAAATATCTCCTCGTCAGCAAAATGAGAGATAGCCTTTGCATCACACAATCAACTTTATCTGTAATTATGGGGATTTGGGATCCTACTAAAGATCTATTATTATTCTCGTTAATATTATTGAATGCTGATGTACGATAACTCAAAAGAACTACTAGATTATGCTGTTTGCATAATTCCCTTATAGTCTACATAAATATTTAAATTCCATAGAGAAAACAGAGAATTCACCCAAAACCGTTAGAAATGCAGATTTGAGATTAGCAGAAGTTCTTTTGTCTAGAGAGGACAGTAAAACTGATACATCATCAATAATGATTAATTTTACTTTGTTTAAGAAAGGATCGTCCTAAATGTAAAAATACTTAAAATGACATAGATTGGATGAAATACAAATAGGTACCTGTGTACATAACGAATGTAATATTGATGTTAATGTATCCATTACTGATAGAATCGTCACACAAAAGTAGCATTTAATTCTGTTCAGAACCTGTTTACTAATGAGACCAACATATCCAATATTAATAACAATGTACCTGATCTGACCAATGATCTGATAGATGTATAAGGTAATCCTGTACAGCAAGAGTAGATTGTGAATGTAGATAACATACATGATATGTATTAGCAGCATATAATGCAGAACTCCATAATACCTATATAGATATGAATGATACAAGTTCATATATTAGAATATGATATAACCTGTGATATAGGAGTCATATATTGACCTATTAGTAGATAGATATGTCCACTAATAAGACCACCATATGACATTAATCCATCCAATGTCTCACATCCCCAGCTTATCATTACACCAGTACTTTCATATTCATCAATGAGATCCAGGCATGATCTAGACATATCATCCCGATCGTGTGATCTCGGACCAGACATCAATCCAAATATAAAACAATGTCCCCTACATATATATCTATCTGTAAACTAGATATTTGATTGTGTAGATATTCTTCATATACAATTGGCATATTATATATGATGCCATGTTTTACATCAATCAATTGGCAGACATTTCATCCAATTTGTAATCGTGATCCAGATGATAAACAATGGGATCATAGATGGCAATCAGCTATGTTATATCCATCTGATACTTATACAACATATCAATATCGTGCTCAACTTCTCAAGTCCATTAGACATGAATTTATCTGTTCTATTACAGATCTGATATCCACATTGAATTATGATGACGAATCATGGAGAGCCTGTAACAATCTCATCACAATTGATAATATCGAGTTAAGACGTCTATCAAGCTGCAATGAATATAATCAATGGAGATGTCGTCTAAGATCTTTTGAGATTATTCATATGATACAAAGTAATGATGCAGAACATGTTTATATTCATACACCATTGATAGCTATTATATCAATATCCAATATATCAATATTAGCTATTGCATCTGTACATCATCTACATCAGGATTTTATATCAATATCCACAATTATATCACATCATATTCAATGTCAAAAACAGATTACATCTGGTCGATTATATTTCATGGGTGATGACGATCATAATAATTTCGTGATACATCTTCGAGATGATGTTTATATCAGATCTGAGCTTATACTAAATCAGCTTATATCTAAACATTCACTAAATCGTACTCAATTGGATACAATTATTACAAGGAGAATGAAATCAGCTGCTCGAGCTCTTGATAAACTTCACCTTGATATGAATTGTTCAAATGTGATTACTCGAGGTCAGCTGATAACAGCTTGTATTCATGAATATGGTGAGATGATGATCTAATTACTGCTTTGTAGATACATAATTATTGTACTGTTTAGGTATTAATTGTAGATTATTGGGTCATATTCAGACACAAGTTCAACACATTACAACACGTCTCTGTATATCTCACGAACTCATTTGTAGATCTGTCAAGTTCCTACTTCGTAATCATACTGATATACATCAATTATATAGAGATTTGGAGAATCAAATCTCTGCTGTATTACTTGATAGATATGAATATTTAACAAATGAACAAGAACGTCAGATCATCTCCTGCTTCATTGATACTCATGGTAAGCAATACTCCATATCTAGTCAATATTCGATCTGAAATTCAATTAGAATTCTGGGAACGGATCTTGCTGGATTCTGGTCAAGAACATGTCCAGAATTCTGTTTCAATATCTGATATAAGATCTCAATTAATTAGAATGAATGAGATGGGATGTGTGAGATTATCTAATGATATAATGACATATAATATGACATTGATGATATCTGATCTAATCTCTATAGATATTGCATTAGATCGCTGGAGACAATCTATCATTAAATCATTTCATGTCAATCATCTAGTTAATGGTGAACTACTAGCTAAAAGATCACATCTGTTGTTTTTATTGATGCATCATAAACCTGATTATGTACTTAATCAAGTTGAGAGAATTATTGAAGAGATCAGTAGGATGACATGTTCGAATATGAGCAGATATTTAACATTATCTAAATGTTCTATTATTCTATCATATCTACAACAATATAGACAAGCATTTGCATTATTGAATAATATTCCAACTGATCAATATCATTATCTATCTGCATCTGCTGAAATTCAATGTAATCGAGGTCAGATTCTATGTCATATATGATATTAAATATGAAGATATTATTAGGTCTACTTCAAGAATATATGAACACATTACAGACTATATTACATAGACCAAACTGTATTGGTAATTGCCATTTACAGCTCGATTCAATTCTGAAATTAATATCATGTCGTATGGAAATGAATCAATATGATCAAGTATCAAGTTTATTACATAATGCAGATATGCAGCTAAGATCTTACACTCAACCGGTTTATTTAGTCACATTTCTAATCTGTCTAAGTAAATGTTATCAATCATCTCGTGATTATTCGACAGCGAAACAGATTCTGACAGAATCTCGTCAAATCGCTGAGAAACATCTACTTGGATCAGATCGAATATATTTGGTGTATTGCTTGTCTGATCTTGCAGATTTACATATTCATCATTTGAAACAATCTGTCTCTGCGATTTCATTATTACAGAAGGCAATCGATGAGATGCACAAGATTCATGATTCATCGTCTAATGATTCATATATGATCTCTCTATTGGGAAGATTAAGTTGTGCATTATCTGAATCAGGTAATCATGACATTGCAAATAGAATGTTACGTCTGTCTGTAGTTCGTGGACAATCTCTACTTAATTCAAATTCTGCAAATATGTTCGAGATCACTGCATTGATAGAAATTGCTACATCGTACAATCAGTATGTGAAGCACATTGTTCATCATTAAGTAAATCAATGTTTGTATAGGTTGGGTGAAACTAAGAAATCAGCCCAGATTTGGCTACAAGCTTGGAATCGAATATGTTCATCATCATGTTTATATCGCATATCATCATGTTTAACAGTATCATTGAATTCATGCAATAATGATACCCAACAATCGCTTGATATATTACATAATGCATTAGAATATGCACATATCATATATACTGAACAACATCATATTCCATCACAAATTCAGTTACGTATTGCTAAACTTCATATTGAATTACAGGAATATGATCAGGCTGATCATATTCTTACCAATCTTCATCTACTGTGCAATTCTACTTCGTATGTTGTTGTGTATTGCATATAAAATCATATCTGATCTATCTAATTACAGATATATGAGAAATTCGGATATTCATGTTCAATGTTGGACATTACAATCTCATTTATTTCTGCTACTAAGACGATATTTGCATTGTAAATCCCATCTCAATGATTGTATTGAGCAGATTGAATGTGAACCTGTCTGTTTACCAATTATTACTCCATCTTCTCTATATGATCTATTAGCTGCACAAATACGTATTCATCAGAAATTATGTGAATTTACTCATACAAATCGCTTGATCGAACGAGCTAAATCTATTTGTGACAAGTTCTTTAATAATTTAGTTGGTGGTCATACTGTTCTCATGAATCTGTCATGTTTATTTGCTAAATCACATAGATATGATATAGCCAGAAATATTCT
Source organism: Polymyxa betae (assembly GCA_003693705.1). Taxonomy (NCBI): domain Eukaryota; phylum Endomyxa; class Phytomyxea; order Plasmodiophorida; family Plasmodiophoridae; genus Polymyxa; species Polymyxa betae. The sequence goes on from RBZT01000768.1 coordinate 4,397, forward strand.
AATTGATGCATGGGAGATGTGTAAACTCAATGCATTTCATGATCAATATCTACATACTGATTCACTTCAAATTCGTAGCAAGATCTGGTTTATAGAATTTGCTCGCTGTACGATATTATATTCGAATATACTGGGTGAGGATAATATGATCGGTCTTGGATATTGTGCTCTACAGGATGTATTAAACATTGTATTACATCTAACACAATCTCATCAACATGCTTATCATGATCTCATATACGAATTACGTCATGCTCAAGCTCGATTAATGTTTAGGAAAAAGGATGGGATAGAAGAATTTCAAATATTGACCAAGATGTTGAAGGATGGTGATATTGGAGATCCTGTTAAATCAGCTATTATATATAGTCGTATGGCATCAATTAAGCATCAATTAGGTGATGAACATCAACGATTACATTATCTGAAATTAGCATTGAATATGTTATTAATGAGTGATGATATTAGAGCTAGATGGCTATTAAGCATTGTTCGACGTGTGTTAAGAAGGAAGAAGACGGTCGAATTGAATCGACTGAGTAATATGGATCTGTATGATATAGAATCATATTTACCTGATATTAACAATGACATCATGCATCTACCTGATCATATTCCTACCCAATTATTACTTGATAATCGACAATATATTCAGGAACAGCTGCATGAATATGAGAAATGTCTTCATATTGGACATGATTATATAGCAATGACATTAATAGAATTAGCACAAGCATATAGAGATGAAAGAATGTATTCTCATGCATCTATATGTATATTACGTGCTAAATCAATTATCAAATCACGACAGTTATCTATCAAGATACCAAATCTACATTTTAATATAAAATCAGATCCGAAACTCCATCATAACTCAACTCAATCAAGCATTCAATCGAAATCAACTGGAACTGTCAAGACTAAGAAGAAGCTGAGTAATAAAAGTAAGAGCTCCCCGTATTTATATTGATTGTCAAGTAACTGCTTCATGATCTTTAACTCCAACATGTATGATAGCTACTTTGTTCTTTCACTATCGTCATTGCTTCATTTTTATGCTCTTCAAATGGCAGTTCCCCGTTTTCCATGATCACCTAAACAGCCGTAATACCAGACCAATTTGAATGATCATGCATTCATGCTCAATAAAAATATATAAATGATCAAGCCCATATCGGCGAATATTTCTCAAATAAATGTATTTTATGATCAAACTTTCTGGAGTTCAGCTTCCGCCAGTATAGCCTTGAAATAGGCCAGGGTTCTTGTCACTTCTTGAAAGTACGTTTTATCGGCCTTCATGAAGTGGGCAACTGCCATTTGTAAATGCAACCTAAGTAAACGCTGATCAAAGTATCGGAACATGCTTGTCAGACCAATTATGAAATCGACATGTTGAAAACCAGGCGCCCCATTTCGGCATGCATTCAATGGTGTCGTAATCGTGCTCGATGGCGCCGATCTCATCTTCTACCGCATTGATGATGCTCTGCAGTTTTTTCAAATGATTAAGAGTGGCGATCTTGCTGAATGCAGACCCGCCCCCCTTGCAATCGTACTTTGGGTTTCATTTTTGAGATGTCGACGACTGCAGCGTCCATATAGATCATTGGGTTTTTCAAGATAAGTTGATTTGGAATGCGAGGAATGAAGTACTCCTCAGACAACGTTTTCTGATATTGAGCGAGGATGACACACCTCCCTGGAAGGAATTGAGGACATTTGTCATTCGACTTTCAGACAATATCTGGTCTTTGACTAGTTGATCTTCAGGTTTAAAACTATAGATAAATCAATGTGGATAATGTCGATCCGAATGGGTGTGTTAGCGTACCTTCGTCAGAGTCGCCACTGCAGATCCTGCTCGCTGCAATTTTCCGTTAATTGTGGATTTCGTCAATTTCTATGTATGCAATCAACAAGCAGCAAATTGACAAAATCTATAGTGTTAAGGATAAACATTTCTTTATTAAACAATAACAAGTCAAAGAATACTATCAGACAACATCGTATTCGTACGAAATTACGAAATTAACCCAAAGTTATTGCTCAAACATGCATAAGACTTGCTGATCAGTTCTGCAAACAAAATGCGGGAATTTGGTACCTTCATCGCCAGAACTGAGGTCAGATTCGGTTGCGACCGGAAACCAAGGCTGCCATGATTACATTCAGATCAAATATCAAATTTCCGGGAAATTATCGCAGCTAATTGACAGCAGTTATAATGGTGGGCAACTACGGTTTTGATAAAAAAAATAAATAAAAGTACTGTATGAGTTACATCGACGTTGACGTACATATCTCTGTACTGGCCCAGGATCAGGGCTATAATTGGGTGATCATGTATTTCATTGTTAATAATATTATATACAATGATATATTATTGAATTAAATAAGCAATGTGAGAGCAATGATGGCAATGACAGATACAGATTTGGATATAGCTGAGCTTTCAGTAAGTAGGTCGAGATTCTCAGTATCATCTTGTACATCAATATCAGAAGTTAATTCTTTGATTTTGTCCACAACCTTGATGGGTTTCATTGGTTTCGTAGATCCAGATCCTTGATTTTGTCTATTGATAATAGCAGGAGAGCCTGTTCCTGTCTGCTGAGTTCTATTAACATCCGATGAATTGCTTCTAACAAAAAATGAGATCGTTGCATGTTTGCGATATCTGGATGGATATGGAGCTGGTGTAGTATTATTCAAATCTGGTGATATAAATGGACATTGTGATTCTGGTAATGAACACCAATTACAATGTAGGGCAGTATTACCACACCAACCTAATTTACTACAGCAATATCCAGCTAATAAGTAATGATTAATATGATGAATATAATCATAATATAAATGTACATACTAGGACAGAGGTTCCATTGATGATATGGTCCACATGTTCCATCAACAGATATAACACGATTGTATGATGGCACAATAGTCCCATTATTCTCTTGTGATTCTACATCAGCAAGTAATATGATCACCATCATCACAATATAAGTAGCTGAAGAGTTCATATCTGAACAACTCGAACAATATGTTAATGATGATGATTAAAGGCAGCAAATCGCTTAAATAGATGAGATTTGGGCCCAGTATCAGGATAGGTGAACCTGGAACAATAATCGTGATAGTTGGGAATATCTGCATAAAGAGAGTGACATGCAGCGAACAGAATCTCGAATATTCATCTAACAGAGATCTGCAGTATATCCTCTATGTATCCAGATCATTCTGTATTAAACAACTTCTTGATCAAATGATCATCATTCGATGCAGATCGTTCCAGAAGATTATTCAAGTCCGATCTCGGCCTTCACCATCATAATCTGTAATCTCTGACAAACACTCTTCTTAATTCGACTGGTACAATGACGAAGGTTGCTGTAAAGAAAACGAAGTTGAAGAAGAGTGTCCAACGGATCTCGAAACATGATAATGTGAAGACGTTGGATGTAAAGCTACAGGAGCAGGAATCTGTTCCTGATCTGCAGAATGATACACAGAATGATGAAAAGACAGAGGCAGCAACATCTTGCAAGATCGAATATGAAACTGATGATGAACAGACTCAGAACAAACCTACTAAACGTAGACAGAAACTGATTGCATTTATTGGTAATTTACCATATGGAATTACTGAAGAAAGACTTCGGTAAACAAATATGAAATAATCATATCAGTTTACTGATATTGATGATGTAGTGAATTCTTAAATATGAACGAACATATTATTGAGATCCGATTACCTCGAAATGCTAAGAATAAGTCCCGAACACAAGGATATGCATTCTGTGAGTTTAATGACAAGCTCGCCTTCAGAGTAAGATGACCTCCATAACCTCTACACAATATTCTTATTTTCTTATAGAAATGTCTCTTATTGCATCACTCCAAATTTGAGGTGTCGCTCTTTGATTGTATGCATCTCTCCATAATAATAGTGATGATAATAGGGGCGACGAATCAATGTAGAACTAACTGCTGGTGGTGGAGGAAATACACAGAATCGTAAGAAGAAGATCGCTATTAAGAATCGTGAAGCTGATAAATGGAGGGTCAGCATACATTCCAACGGTCTCTGCAAGCGGAAATCTAATTTGTTGAACTCTAGGCCAAAAGAATGCAGAAACAACAACAGGAATTGAATCAGAGCGACAAGAAAGATGTAGAGAAGCAATCCAAATACAAAGCGTCATCGAAATGATGTCATGACCTGCTTGTCAATGTATTATATAATAAGGTAAAGAGATTGATAAAGAATAGTTTAGCTGATGAATATTGATTATTATATGGTAATTACCGAACGATATTTAGAAAGGGAAATGTCCAGGTCCATCAAATCTTGGTGGCATAAAGATATCCCTATTAGGACTACAAAACATTCAGAGCAGATTATTGGAACAATGTCAACCAGGAGCTTACTCTCCATTAAATCCTCGATCTGGACCGAATGGATCAAATCTAGGAACACGACCACGACCTCGTCCACGAGTAAACATTGGATGATCTGGTCCCATAAAACTTCCACCAGATCCTGATCCAAATGGATCAATAGGTCTTGGACCTAGATCATCGTCAAAATCACCATGAGGACGAATAGGTCGACGTGGAATTCGTAGCGGATCCTGATCTTCTTCATCTTCATAACCATAGACGTCATATCTGGGTCCAGATGCCACCTTAAGAACAGATGAACGAAACTCTTTGACAACTCGGTCCGAAATAAGAACGACCAGATCATCGAGATTGGAATAAACAGTAGATAGTTGGTTGAGGTTGTGATTAGATTGTAAATAATCAGGAATAATAAGCTCAAGACTGATAATACAATCAGATCCAGGCACATTAGCATGTATAATAAGAGATTGATCGACTACTAAACACTTTACAACAACAACAGCATTGTCTCGTCGATATCGGAATGTATAGATGCCTGGATTGGCGTTCCAGGCCCCAGGAAGGCCTTCATATGATCGATCACCAGCACCAGTATCTTCATCCAGGCCGACCAGCTGGAATCCATTGCTAACGAATGCCAAATGGACAGCATACGCGATTGGGTCCGACTCTGTACTGAATCGTGGTGATTGTCGTTGATAGATTTGATCTACTGTTAATGACATATTTAATAATGAAATGATTAATATGACATCATTCTTTATCCATTCAGTTCAATATTTTAACGCAACTTTTCAACTTCACCAATATCATGGCGCTTCTTTTCATCAAATTCGTGAAAACAATAATATATATGGTACAATAAGATCATTTACAGATTCATTAGACATTTTAAATAAGATAACAACTGGATCCGCTTTCCATTCCATGTCTGCAATTTCTCGATTATATCGGGTGTACTTTCCATGGTTTCCGGATCGAATTCAATATGAACACCTGATAATATTGCAAGACCATCTCCAAATTTACTCTTGACGATCGCAGCTCGTCCGTCTTCATACCTTCCGATCACCTCAACATCAGTGTCGTCAACGATATCAAAATATGGGCCTCCATTGAAATAAAATGGAATATCCTCGTTATCATGCAGCAACTTGACATTGGCAGCTCGTGCACCATGTTCAGTACCATAAATAAAGCCGGGGAATGCTGCCCCTTTAGCAATGGCATTGATCAGTGCAAGATCTCGATCTCCAATGACCGCATAATCCGGTCGGTCTACCTCGAATTCGACTCGCTTCGTTGCAAAATATGCCCCAGCACATAGACCTTTGAATAATGAACATGTTAGAATACAGTTAACAAGTACCAGAGGGGGTGGAATTTACCGAAATAAATGCCACCTTTACGAACAAATTGTCGAATGAGATCTGTTGCTCTAGGCTCTAAACTTGCAACATATGGTTTATCTGCACCTCCAGGCATCACTAATAATCGAGTAGATTCTATCCAGCTAGGCTGAACCAGAAATGAGACAATCGTTAACATTATCATGACGAAAACGAGCACCTCTCGAAGATTGTCAGCATTTGTTATTGAAATCGGATAATCTGGAGTAAGATGCTTCTGAAGACAGGATAATGTCTGTACAAAACAACCTCGATTAACACCAGGCCCATTATATACCAAGATCGGGCTTGGCAATGATTGTGTCATAGCATGAGCTGAATACAGGATCATATAGACAATGAGACTGTTGATGATGCAGACTGTTGCATTACTAAACCTCTCCATTGTAAATGGAGTATGTCTACGGCATACCATTGTACTAAACCTACCTATACTCACATCACTCTTACTTACTATTATTAGCGTCTATCCATATACAGTATATAACCAATACAGTAACAACGGTTATCTATAATTCATCAGTCTGATCACTCTTATTACCCTCTTATTCTCTATCAGAATCTTTGTCCTATCGAAAGGATGCATGAGTCATGATCGTTTCAAGCTATGTTCCGATTCGGTTCGCTGGCTTCATTTATTGGATTCCTTGTCAACTCATATGATGTTGTCGAAGGTACTGCCTATCATATTGCTGGTGATTTCAATGCTGCAGATGGTGTCCGGGCATGATGATCATGATGAGCATGACGATGAAAGAGATACTGTCTGCTGATTTCTTTATGTTTGATGCCATCTGAAATTAAGGTAGGACCAATTCCGTCATCGATGGGCTCATAATGATGAAGACTCTGATGTGACAACCAAGACTCTAACTATCACGGGTGATTATACAGAGATTACCGAACAGAGCATATCTAATGGGATCCTTGATAGGTCAGGAAAGCCTGAAAGGCAAATATCATGGACGTCAAGATGATCATGAGGATCATGATGAACAGGATTGGGGAATAGGAGATCTATTTCATTTCAATTGAGCAGCAGCATAAGGCCTCCAGATTTGCAGCTAATTCTCAACGATTTCTCTCTGTATATTATATATCTTTCTATCTATCTTCGTTGGATGACGATGATAAGTAATCTGATTCTCCAGCTTGATTGTCAGCTGAATCAGCACCTACCACATTTATACGTGGAGCCGTCGAATACCCTGTTCGCTTTGTGAACGCGCTAGTCATTGCTTCAATGACGATATCGGGCATAACCCGGTCTTGCTTGAAGCGATGCCTGGAGAAGAGGTCGGCTAAAGGTCGACGTTGGAGAGCTTCGTCCACTAATTCCAAATAGTGTTGATTCTGACTCAAACTGAAGTATTGTCTGGCGTCCAGCAACATATCATGATCACGATCATCACCGAATCCATTATGACTTCCAATGATGAACCTTGCCCGAGCATCGAAGAAATGCATATCTGTGGCCTCAAGTATAGAAACAGCCTTCTGTAGGAGATTGGTAGTAAACCGATCTGGCTGATCGGATTTCGTATCAACGAGTTCTAGACAACCAGCATATAGTTCTGCTATGCCTCGTGTATATTGATATCGGGATGAGAACTCACGTAGCTTCCTCACAACAACTGCCAGGTTGCGTTTAGCTTCCGATAAGTCTTCGTCTTCAGCCACAGGTAGAAAACGCCGTTTCTCTTCATTGCCTGATTTCCTGCTGGTTGGAGATACTGCCACTGAAGGCTGCTGCCTATTTACAAAATTCATTAATACATTGATGATGCAGTCTTTCTCATGACTAACCTTGGACGACGTCGCGGATCGTCGATCAGGATTTCGACCAGATATTCAGCTACGAGAACGTGATCGAATAGGTCATACCAGGTTCGTAAATGTGATTCAGCAGAGTACTCCAAAAATAATGTCCCAAACCAAGCAGCAGCTTTGGATATTTGGCCCATTCTGAGAAAAACCAGAGAAAGTATAGCTTGACCAGCAATAGGAAGTTCATAATCAGTATGGTGGTTATCTAATAGTAACTCGGTGCACTTATCAAGTTGATGACGCTGTAATGCCATTAATGCTTGCAATACAACAGCTTGATGACGTGATGCTTCTGTCAGTTGATGTTGATGACATATTCGTTCTAGCGTCGCCAACGAAGATTTTAACATTACCTGATCTTCCTGAAGAATTGCCAAGAAAATCTGAGCATAAATTTAGAGATCGATTTGCTGGTTGATCGTGACAGACCTGAACCAAGAGCAGACGACGAGCTAATGTGGGATTTTCTGATAATATCCGGCTTAGGCTGCATGATCTCAACTTCGGTTCAGCAAGAGCGAACTTTCCTCTCACAATATCAATCACGGCAGATTGAACAGTCACAACACCATATGGTCTGCAATGATCTATCAAAGCTTGCCCTAAATCCACCCAACCCTTCCATATAAAGAATTCACTGGCAACTGCACTGACTGTCGCCGTTAACACATCATCTTGTTCGCCCTCACAAAGATCCAATGCTCTTAGCGCGGCGTCCAATCCTTCGTCAAACATTCTCAGTTCAATGCACGCTTGAGCATACGCCAAATATAAGCGAGCAATAGTCGCTGACTTATTGAGGGTACTTAAGGGAACAGCTGTCTCAGTGCCAGGAACGATGTCTGGAGAAACCCTATTTAAGCTTTCTCTCCTGATGCCATTCCGGAATATAGACATAAGCCAATGTCGAATCTTATTAAGACCTGTTATCAGGCCATGACCAGTCGGCACAGGTTTGGCAATTTTTTTCAGCGCTAGTGTGACAGTCTCAATGGCGAGCGTATTCTGCTCGGTGATCAGTAGACATTCAGCCAACTCCAAATAGATAATTTCAATTCGAATGTGTGACCCATTGTTTTGTTGAGACGTCAGTGACGATCTTCGCTTGCTAATCAACGACCCAGATGATAAAGCTACACGATAAAACGTAATAGCCTGCAAACTCGTTAGATTGCACACCATGGTGAGGAATCAAGTCGAAACCTGATCAAGCTTTTGGCTTTTTCGGTACCGCCGAGCAGCTTTGACTTGATAATGCATGCTTCGATCAAAATGTCGAGCCATTCTCCAATGACCAGCCAAAGCTTCATCATCATCTACATGAACTTGCTCTAATGCTTCTGCCACTAAACCATGAAGGCGTCGCTTGTATTCCATATCCAGGCTAGTGTAGATTTTCTGCTCAGTCTCCTCCGACCTAAACGCAAAGAGTAGTCCCTTTTTACGGCCTGAGCATCCATGCGTTAGTCTGATGAAGCCAAACATGTTCTAACATAATTGCCTTCTGGCGATGGAAGCTGAACCAGTAATGATAGCTGGTTTGACAAAATTTGCAGCGCATCCATGAGCTCAGCTGGCGTCGTGGGCATATCAGAGCGCTGGGTCTGTAGTATTAATCAGCAATCAGCTTGACAATTTCTGTTACAGCGAATACCTCTCCTTTTTGAGATAAAGCATGTAATACAACCAATAGCAGATCCATATCGAATTTTGATCCAATCACAGAGCAGACAGCTAACACGGTTGATTGTGATTTTGTCAGCCCATCAGTGATAATCTGGTTAATGCGATCTCCTCTATAGAAGACTTAGATACAGAGCAGTGATGGCAAGTTTTAGATCCTACGATGATCGAGCATTTGCTTCAGCTATCCTTCGACTTGCGTAGCACAGACGACTTGCACAAAAACAGAGGACGGCAAGATTAGACGAAGTAGTCATTTGAGCAGCTCGGAAAACGAAATCAACGAATAGATGTGATGGAGTCATTCCACCAAGTCGTAAACATGCCAATAGAGCGACATCTTCGTGTGACATTTGAGGTAGATAAATCATTTCCCGTTCGAATTCATTATTGAACATAGACGTGCACTGCTCTGGTTTGGTTGAGCATGTCGCAATGACGATCAGGTTTTGAAGTTGGCCCAACATTTCGTCCAAACATCTCACGGATCTAGTGGGCAATTTAAGTGTTGTATCTGAAAAAACAGCAAATTGACATACAGTTCATCGATCATGTCAATGTCATCGATCATCATCACAATTCGCTTACGATCATTCAGAGTCATTCCAATTAATACGGTCAAAATTTGTGCAATGTCTAAATTGGACTTCGGAGCAGCGGAAGACTGAGAGCGGCGATCAAGACCGAGATCGCATATGTGACCGATGTCACTTAGCAATTGTAAATAATTGGGTCCTAACTTCAAAATACATTGCACAAGTCTGGATCGAAATACAGATAGAGATCCAAACTGATGCGTATAAACATATCGTAGGTACTGCCTAATAAGAACTTTGATGGTGTACCCAGGTTGGCAAGAGCGTTTTCGAGAACAAAAGAATGATGTCCTGCATATAACGTCAGACATTACATATACCATGAAGCTGACAGAGTTACAATGCGATATCTTGGCGCGTACACTGAATCTGTGAGTCAGAAACACGATGGATCTGGGACATTAACGAGGTTTTTCCAACACCATCGGCGGCTGCTATTAAGAATAGTTGTCCAGCATTACAGTATGTGTAGCTCTGATCACGAATGATGGTTTCTTGTAGCATAGCACGTAACTGTATGCGGCCTGAAAGCAAGATACTAGTTCTAACTTGCAAGGGCATAGGGGATCTCAAAGATAGAAGAACGAAATGGTACCGAAGCAATCGAAGATTGTCACCAGAATTGAACTCAATCGTATTAATTTTCTGATCGAATGTCTCCTGAGTGACTTCATCAGTTATAATCTGGTTTGTTGCTAACGAAACAGCAAGCAGAGCGGAATCAACAGCATCGCCAAGACTGTCAGCGTGTGATTAGATTGATAAATACATTCCACTTGGATCGCTCACTGACATGATTGGAATCGCTAGTGGGTCTATAAACCTGCAAGAGCATAATCCTGTCCCTATACCAACGCTGCATTCTGTTCCGAATTCTCCACACATACGGGTCCGGATACGGAATGCGAATAAGAAAGCCAATGACGACCAGTCCAACTGAAAGGCAACCACCGCCATTAATCGCATTCCATTCGAGGACATAGAAGCAAAGACACAACTCGGCTCCGATAGCCGGATCGTTTGCATCTCGAATGCAAATGTTGACACCAGCAAGTGTGCCGTAACGGGATCCGTTGGGATATCAACACGCACCGCAATCACAATCAATTCGTGAAGGTTTGCCGGATCTGAGATGTCCCCATGCCTGTGATGCTAATTGTCAGTAGCGGATTTTGCTGAATCTCAGCTAGCCTTGCCTTTGTTTGGAGAATTTATGTTTGATCAACTGATCATCTTCATAAAAAATGTGATGTTGACGACCAAGTCTAATGACCTGGTCCATAACACGCTGCTGCTGGATTTCCACACTGCTGGCGAATGATTGCAGTATGGCACATCGTTTATCGTCAAACTCTTGTTTGACGACCACTTTTCCAGATATTCGTAATAGTTTGAGCAAGTTCTTATGCACAATGATCTGCCCAGAATCTGCAATGGGCTCAATTCGGAATGCCTAGAACCACGGTCAGAATAAGATCATTATATTCAGGTACGACTACCTCTGATACAGCTGGACCAATACAAACATATCCTCGGGCACAATCTGGCCCGACTGTATCTAGCAAAATGCAATCGTCGCACGACAAACAGAATTTGCATTGGAAAAGTTCTCCTAATCCTTGATCGATTAGTTGTTTTTTCATTTGGAATGCACAATTGACAGCCTAGTGATATAAGTATGGACAAGGTACATGGGGGCGAATATTACCTGTGCACAAATCACCGATTGATTGAACGTTGGTGTCATGTCCCATATCATGACGAAACGGTTAAACGACAAATCCAGCAGAGCTCCTTGATGATGTTGGGCACATCTGAAAAAGGTTGAAAATAAATTTTGAAGTTGACTTGTGTCTTGAGTAATATTGCTTATCGAAATGTTCAAAATAACGCCCCTTTGTTGATGATCAGTCGAAAGCAGAGATATGTTATCAAACAGGAAATACGTACAACAGTAGGGTTGACTGGCCATAAAGATGGTCTCTCTGATCTAAGCTGGTTGTGCATATAGCTCCAAATACGACAGGACGTGGTAATATTGCAGCATAATCACGATCAACTTCACTGACTGACTCAGCATCGGATCCGGAAAATAGCCCAGAACGTAAATCACGGAATGCATCATAGATCCCGCTGCGATTCTGCCGAATTGCTTGTATACGGTGAGATTCGGCATTATCGCGTCCTTTGCAACATGACAGATCCCATTCGTCCAGCAGTGTTTCATCAGCACCAGGATCATTCCCGCCACTTTTGCCATCATACACGCGAATGTCCTGTTTATCAGTATCGGCCATCTTCTCAAATCCCTAAACAGGAATTCCCAATAACTAGGTAGAACTGTCGACTAAACAGTGATTACATGTGACTCTTCAGTTAAAGGTAATGAGCACAATCTAGTCGTGGAAAGCATGGAAGAACTTTTCATGTTAACCTCTTCAAAAATAGGTACCGGGTTAAAAGTGTTCATATCTGGAACATCATCGTCCGGCTGCATTACTTTTTCCATAATAGCTGAAATGGTATTCTGCTGAATAAACGTGATGCGACTGTGGATGAAACGGCCAATGTTCAAGAGATGTGTAGCATGACGAGATAAGGACTCGTTGTCTTGACGAAATTCGTCGAGATCAGCACTGCCCCCGGAATGATCACCAGGTAATGTCTCAGGGCTCGCATGAAGCTGCAGATCGTTGAACTTGTTCCGAATGTAATCCTGATGACACCGAGCGCCAGTTTCAACAAACAGGCGAAATGCTTTTCTTGCATGTTCCCTCGCATGCTTCCTGTTCTGGTCTTTATCCTCATAGATTTCAGCCATAAACATATGCGACAGAGCTTCAACAGAAGGTATTGCATACTGTGCAGCCGATCTTTGTGCTAACTGTAATAGATTAAGGACATCGATCGATTTCGATGATTTACAAGATAATAATGCAGCGTGCCATAGCAAAAAGTAAGTCCCTAATGACTGATCAGTGGATGAGCGAGAACTGGAGCAGGGATTTACTTGCGAACGTAATTGTTTCCGAGACCTTGTAAAGTAGTTGAACAGCTCCTTCAGCTTGAGCTATCACCGATCTTCGTTGAATACCAAACATTTCTTCCAGTCCACTTCCTGAACTTGTTCTAAACTGCCGCAGAATGAAGACCAAGATTTCAGCTGCAATTGGAGCCGCAATCATAAGGGATAGGTCAACTCGAACACAAGCCTTCCGTAGATTCACAGCTGCCTAAATGAAAATCATTATTTATATAAAGCAATTGCACCAATCCGACATGATAGGCAGATGCAAAGTCACCGGTTTTATAGCGTAATACTGCTTCGACGCTAGAGTAAAAAGCCTGATTTGACGAATCTAGGCCAGAAGCAGGTTTGAGGAGTAGTAAACGCTCAATGTCTGCTACAAATGCGATAGCAGGATTCATCTGTGAGCACATAAGCTGATGAAGCGCAATCAGAAGACTGCAGTTTAGAGCTGTAGATGGATGGAAAAAAGCAATGGGCTTAGCCAACTGCTCCGCCCTATTGAACGCTTCCACTGATGGCTGCACTCTTCCAGAAATATAATGCACAACACCAAGACGCTGTAATGAGACGACAGACGCCTGCACATCATACAGGATCTCATCATATAGCTGCAGAGCACTCGATGCAAAATTGATCGATGATCGCCAATACCCGCAAACACCTGCTGACTGACCCAATAAATTATAACATAAAGCCATTGTTCTTATCTCATCGGACCGCCTTATCCAATATCGAATTCGGTAAACGATCAAATCTAAAAAGGCATTGTTCGTTAGAAGAGCACGATCGCATAGCACTTTGAGAAGCCAACAGTATCGACGTGCAGATACATCAGCAGATGATGAATCGCGCATCGTCAGAGCCTGTAATATTGCCCAATGTGCTGCCTCAGAATCACCTAACCGAAGCTCGACGTAAGACAAAGTCTCATATAATGCTGCTTGAGTAATCTGATCTTGACTGGGAGGAGGTCGTTTCCGAATGCTCTGGCATGACATTAGCGCAATCTGCGCCCAGTATATACTGGCAGCGATGCTCGTGCGAGGTCGAATGTTTGCACCGATGTAGTCCTAGGGAGCATTTGAGGAAGATGTACCGAAAACAGAGTCCAATTGAAAAATACCAGTGCTCGAAGTATAATTGGTTTGGCAGATTCCGGATCTTGATTGTATAAGTGCAACCAAGCAATGTTAAGCCAATTGCCTGCGGTTACAATTTGGTGGTTGTAAGTTGGCGCCTTTTGATCTAGATCGATGCAGCGATAGAATAACTCTATAGCGTCGTTGATCATAAACAAGAACGAAAACTGAGTTGCGGCAAGTCCATTGAACTTGCGATCTAAGGCCGTCTGATTGGTTTGACTGTAATGACGACCAATTAGCGGTAGGACATAAGCATTATTACTGGATCCGCCTTCATAGTATTCGGCTAAATCAACATGAAACTTGTTGCGAGATTCACGATCCAATGTTGAATATACATCGCGTTGGATTGATGAATGTGGGAAGGAAATTCGAGGCGATGACGTTCTCATATGAGCTAATAACAACCAGCCTCGGTTCTTGAGAACCATTAGATCAGATTTGAATTCGTCGATATCCTTATGCTGATCGCCCAGGGAGCGCAGGATATTGAATGGAAAAGAGACACCAATCACACTTGCTAGCCTTAACAAATTTTGTTGGGGCTTGGTCAGGCGATTCATTCGCTTTTTGACAAGATCAACCGAAGATCCAGAGATTGCGAACAGAGCATCAACTGGTTCAACAACCAAATCAGCAATTGATTGCGATGTTACTTGAATTAATCGATCTTCTTGTAAGCAGAGGAGCACATCGGTTAGCCTTAATGGGCTTCCTCCTGATTTTTTAATTAACAAAATCTCAAGCCCGCTCCTGATTTTTATTGCTGACAGCAGGCGACATGACAATCTTAGAACGTCAGATCGTTCCAATGGAGGGACATGAATCCAATGAGTCGACGCTGATAAGAGATGCCGAACTTCTGAATGTTCTTCAATGTACTTCTCTGCGGTGGGATCGTCGATCTGTAAAGTTCCTAATATGAAGACCCCAATATCGGGTGATGAAGCATATGAACTTAGAACGTGCCAGGTTCCGGTATCAAGCCATTGAATGTCTTCGATGAGTAAACAAATGTTGAATTCGCCGGCAATTGTCCTTAAAAGGTCACTGAAAATAATCGCCAGAATTTGGGCCCGAGACAGTTCTGATAACAGGCCTAGCATTGCGTCAGATAATCCCTCAGAACCGAATATCATATGTGTGATCGCTTTTCGAAACGGGAGATATTTAGGCAGCCGATTGAAAAGCATTTCCATGACGGCACTGACAGAAGTAATGCCTAGACATTTGCCATATTCTGAGATCATTTTTCGAAGGACGCGAATGACCGGCAAGTAAATTTGCTGTTTGTAACTCGATTCACCATACATAGTAAATGCTTTTACATTTTGGTTTTGATCAGTAACAATCCTTAGAAATCTCTTAGCTATAGCCTGATGTGAGCACTTAGCTTAACCACAATAGCATACTTATTCGGACCATACCGATTTCCCGAATCCACTGGATCCATACAGAATTACTGGACTAATTGACGATGGTGACTGTTGTTGATAAAGCGCTGTCAATGTTTGCAGTTGATGGTCACGACCAACTAGAATCTCAGAAGTATCTAAGCCAGATAACAAGATCTCGTTTTCTCCGCCATAGCCTTCGTCAATTATGTCTGATATTGGCATCTGGTTAGACTGTCGATAGCCTTGAAGACGCAGGTCTCGGGTGGCGCTTGCAGATAAATCTGTTGGATCGCGTTGTATCTGGCTATCTGTTAGAATGTTATGTCCTTTGACCATGGGTATTAGTATTAAGCAAAAGTCATATTGCCGTGCTAAAGATGCACTTTTTGCCAGATGCTGTGCTCGAAGCCCGGAATCTACGACGCCATCGTTCCATAAACCAGATCCATCAATCTGTCCCATTGTTCCAAGCAAACGATGCGCCAAAGCCATATCGTAAATTAAATTTAGTTGATTAGCTAAGTCTAGCGCTTGAAGCCATTTGTTTGTAGCTTTCCAGATCGATGATCGATTTACGAAAACATCAAACATGCCTTGGACTAGAAGTGCTCGAGGTCTACCGACTGGGACCCTTTTAGCAAACTTTTTCAGAGCTCGCAGGCTCGCATTAGCCATACTCAATACTTGACGACGTTCAGTATCAATGGTCGCATCATGTAAGTCCTTATACCGAAGTATAGCCAGCTGACAAGTCCAAGCTAGAATATTAGTCAAATCATATGAGGCTGCTGAAGCTAAAGGCAAAGCAGTGTCCATAAATGCGAGAGATTGCTCTGGACGATCTTGATAATAATCGTAAATCATACGACAGACTGAATATTGGAGTGCAGATTTCGGGTCATCTTGTGGATTTGGGCGTGTTAGTGCTTGAATCAATTGCCCAGCAGCTGCTATATTCCCAGTTATCAAATGATACATGGACCTTAATATCAGCATACGACTTCGTCCCCAATCGTATTCACAGAATTTAGCGATCCGTTCCATACTTTGGAGAACGTCTTCGACCTCTCCGACGTCCAAGAAAGCTAAAGACATCGAAGCCAGTTCGTCAAGAGTCCGAACCAGATGATGGGGCGAATTTGCAGACGTAAACTTGTCACTTGCCAACTTGAGGAATTGTCGTCCTTTAGCTGCATCTGCGAATATAGCACAGGCAACCTGGGCTAATTTGATATATATTGATCCTTTGGTGAAGGGGGAGAATGGCTTCGCGTTAACACTTGAAAACAAATAATCACGTTCTGTATCAAACGTAATGACCTTATAGAGATTAGAAACGGTCATTAATTTGCCAACCGATAATGCCCCCATCATATAATTGGTCATTGCTTGGATTTTCTGTTCCATAGACTTGGCAGCATCAGAGGTGATCAAGGCCCGAGTAGCGGATCTCATCGCCAGCACTCCATTTCCTAATTCAATTGCTATATTGCTTTCCATATTAAGAGACTTGGCTCGCTCTAGAAGCAGCTGTCGTGTGAATAGCCCAGGTAGAACTGGACGGCATGGACCAGCAAGAGAAGAGGATAAGGCCAGGGCAACACGAGCCTTGCTGATAAGAGCTATCTTAGATTGCGAGGTGACATGGCTGTCAATATTCAATAAAGAATCCTCGATCAAAGTTAAACAGCGCGCCATTTCATGGTTCTCAAACAAATATTTTGCTGATGATCGCTGCAGTTTTGCAATTTCAAGCCTATCGTTTGGTGTATATTGCTCCAATAAAGACAGGGCTTTGAATGAATACGAAGCAGCTCCATTGAAGTCTCCAAGAGAGAAAGCTGCATCACCAGCTAACCGATAGTATCTGTGAGATAATAATTGAGTTGAAACTTGTAGAATCATCCAATAATGTTAGTTACTTGATGGCATTAGCCAATTGCCCAGCACACTGATAGTGATGAGCTAGTTCAGCAGATGTGAGGGGAATTGCTTCAAGATGTCCAAGCAGAAGTCGGTCTTGCTGAAGGCGCTCTAACTGATCAACAATTAAATTATGGTATATGCTGGAATCGGATTTTGACAGAAGCCCATAAACCGTTTTCTGCATCAAAGGCTGGCGAAATGCATATGTCGTAACCGGAAGTGTTGCAGTCGTTACGATGACGTCTTTCGATTCAAGATTGACCAAATTCTCCATTAATCTTTCATTGTTATATGGAGATATGGCTTGTAGTAGATCGAGAGCAAATGTCACACCAATAACACTAGCACACTTCAAGATCTCTTGCTCAGACGGTGACAGTCGATCAATATGGCTAGTAATGTTCTGCTCAAACATATGTTGAACGATCTCCATAGCTGTTTGCGAGAACTGTTCTGATGAAATCTTGGCTTCTGATAAGCCGGTAGCCAGATCCATTATTAATTCTGGGCTCCCTTCACTTGTCTTATGCACAGTATCAAGTACAATATCCGGAAGGTTAGTCAAGTGAAGCCGAAGACAAAGAAGCGCTTCAGTATCTCGACGTGACAAAGGCCCCAGTTTAACATGTTGAAAATATGACAGTTTACGTAGTTGGAAATCCAGCGTTGACATTTGACTTGATACAGATATGGGTCTAGAGGTCAGAAAAATCACCATATTTCGTGGAATGTTGCGACACAAATGACTCAGATATATCCCTGATGTAATATCGAGGTCACGAACATTCTCTAATACGAGGCAGATCGAGCCACATATCTCAATCGCTGCTCGGTATAATTGAAGAAAGGCACGGATGTGTTTTTTTAAAGAGTCAGAAATTGTCGAGAGCTCTTCGATTTCACTTGAACCGGATTTCGATGAATTCCTTGAGTAATATGGCTTGCTGGATGCTATCGAGATCAAAGTCTCAACAGTTTCCTGGCTGAGATGGAGTTTGGCAGATACATTATTAAGCATCTCATGAAGAGAAGTGGCAGAATCAGGGTTGCCAGGACATAATAATGAAACAAAGCGCTGGAGTACCGAGTTCCATAATACAACGTCAGCATTATCAGATATTCGACTACCTGCGAAATATAACGTAGTGAATTCATATTCTTGAGCAATCTCCCAGATAGACTGAACTAGTCGAGTCTTTCCCATACCGCTATCCGCTTCAATAAGCATAATCGTCTTGCATGATTTCAGCTTGTCAGATAGATCACTACGTGGTCCTAACTTGATTCCTTCAAACATACTTCTAGCTAACTGCAGCTCAACAGAGCGACCCAGCATCAATGTTGCTGGCAGATGCAGTGTCTGCTCTGCAGAACCGCTTCCAGCAGCCGGATGGTAAACCTGGACGATACCAAGACGGCCTTTCACCTTGATCGGGGCCATTTTCGCGAATTCAATATTGAGTGAATGTCCTCCTCGAAGCAAAGCGGCCCTTTGTGTTTCGCCATCGCATAATAATCCATTATGCGACGCCACCATCAGACGAGCACTCAGATTAACGATATCGCCAACGATAGCATATTCACATCTGATTTCATCTCCAACAGATCCGCAAAAAGCGCCACCAGTAGTAACTCCAATTCCCTGTATCACTCCAATGAGATTGATTCTCCTGAAGCAAGCGTAAATTACCGTTCTCATTCCAATCTCTAACAGCAGGCCCTGTATAGTAAGCGATGCTTGAACTGCTCGTATGGCATCGTCATCGTGAGAATTATACGGCAAACCAAAGGCAGCAATAGCAACTGTTCCTTTGTCATCTTGAATCAACTGGCGTAACGTTCCATCGAACCGATGTAAAGCCTGTTGGATAAGCCGGAAAGCGCTCTGATTTGCTTGAATCTGCTGATCCGTATCATAATGGAAATCAGGAAGATTGATAAACACCATGGTGACTTGGCGCCTCTCACCAATAAGACCTTGTTTACCAGCATTGATTGCTAATGTCACAGATCGTGGCAAATAGCATGCTAAAGCCGATTCCACTGATTTGCAGATTTTAGTTTGTGACAAGAAATGCATCAAATCCGGCATTGGATCGATGGACATAGGAAGGCTGTCAGCATTAATCGACTCCAAAAGAAACAGGTCATCATCCCGTTGGCGTACTTGACAAAATCCTTTAATGAGTTCGAAAACTGATGACTGAATAACAACTTCACCACGAACAGCTGCCTCTAACGCTCTTCCCATTTCGAATATCGGCTGTCCAGCAAACATATACTCCCAGCGATTTTCAAATCCACCGAAGTGAAGTTCATGTAGCATGCCAGCCGATAGCCCAGAATGTAGCTCCAGATTAATGTTCATTTTCTGAAGGAGCTTCATACCAGTCTGCATTTCCAAGGCTGCTTTCGCAGCGCTCATTCCACATTTGGTCAGGTCATCCGGATTAGAGCCTGAAGGTCTGAACACCGATAAAAGTGCATCCCCAGCGAATTTTGTTACGTCTCCTCCGTTTCTCAGAATGGTATCGATAAACATAGAAAACACCTTATTCAGAATGGTTGCTAATCTCTCTCCGCCCATCTTCTGCAATGAATCTGCGTACTGCACGTTGCCCTGTTCTTTAGAAAGAGGATTTTTAGGCTGCTTAGCCAGATCAGCAGCTAATTGTGTGAAGCCAGAAATGTCTGACAGCAACACGACTCCAAAAAACTGAGACCGAACAGCGTCAGCGCTAGAGGCACTTCCCGCAGCATGACGTCCAGATAGTAAGATCGGTAAAGCAACAGCCCTGGGAACGTACCGACAAAGCACCTGAAATCGATGCAGTTGCTCTTCAGGTTTGTATCTATTTTTGAAACCTTCGTTCTTCCAGCGTTCGATTAACTCCAAGGCATTTCCTTTTAATGTAGGCGCGGAATCAATGGAGGGTATCTCGGCAGCTTTACGAGAAGAAGAATTTCGATCAAGTGACCGCGGTTTTATACTGGCTTTTCGACAAAGGCTATTTGAAATTGAGCCAGCAGATATAGCGACGCTGCTGGCTTGGCGAATGCTAATGCGGCGACGAGCTGTGACAGAAGGTGCTGCCTGCCCAGGGCAAGAAAGAGAAATAGAAGGTCTGCCACGAGCATTGCTGTCCATTTCCAATCAAATAATCTGGATGAAGCTCCTGGGTTGGACCAGGGCCAGAACTATATGATGGTGATTATAAGTCGACCATGCAGCAGGCGCCCTAGGCCTGGATCTTCGGTGTGCCCTGTTTTAGATGCAGATTAGATGTGCCTCGGCGTATACCGAATCAAAGGTACACCGATGGTAATGGTTGAGCCAGCATGAGCTTCACAGTTGATCACAAATTATGAACGAACACCACATTGTGGTGGTTAAGGGCGGCATGACTCGTCATCTACGCAGGGAGCAATAACAGAATCAGATTCAGCAAGCATGATTGGAAGACCTGCTACAGCTTTGGCTAGGCTGAGCCTGATAGCGTGGCATACATACTGGGAACGTTCCGAGGCAGGCATCAACGTCGAGACCCAGCTAGAGCAGGAGCCAATGTCATGATCCAGCTAGAACAGGCATCAACGTCAAAGACCCAGATAATGACGGTGGTTATAATGAAGTAGCGCTCCGTCACTTTACTACAAAGACAAGGAAGATACTGTAACACTGAAAATGGCAAATTAACCGGCGCATGTAACGTAATCATTTGGGGAGTGGTAGTGCAGAGCATAAGCTTGTCATCGATGAATTTATTAACGACAATCAAAGCAGAGGTGTCTGGACTCATGATGGTTGGTGTCTGCGTACTGCTCTTCAGGAATAAGCCGCCCTTTAGTTGAGTCAGTCTACAAACTGGTAGTTGAGCAGAATCCAGTAGTTCTGCATGTTGCTTTCAAAACCGTCTGCTAATAGCAAAACCAATTATCTAGGGTCAAGGATATCGCCCTCTCGCATCAAACATTTTCGTCATGCCTCTTTCTCTTCATCTGCTATCGACATTCTGTCTTTGACTCAGCAATCTATGGGTGAAATTGTAATCACTTTGAAGACGGAAGTAGGGGCTCATGAGAATCATAGTGTAGACATTCGTTTTATACCACTTCGCTCGATTGATATTTGAGAGGAATCATATACATCAGCTTCCTCAATTTGTTCGTTCCGGTGATCTGCTGTCATCATGTTAGTTATTGAGGCATGTCACTCAGTCAGAATTGTGGGTGCAACGACATTGCATTACTTACTAACAGAACGACGTTGCTCGTATCTGGAGTCGAGAAAGCAGCAGCGATGGACCTTCACGCTAGTATACAGTATCACAGGTCAATCCAAGAAAAAATAATGATAATGATGGTAAAAGCATATAAGAACTGTATTAGCAAGCAAAGATTGTTAGCCAAATATTTTATAGATGCTGTCTTAACTTGCTCTGCTCTAAAATCATCGTATCGATCAGATAACGTCCAGAATCGGTCCTTGCTATGTCAAATTCCAAAGTCAGGCCAAGACCCATATTGGCATTATATCTATAAACATCCGAATAACAATCAGCATCAAATCTGATTTTGGACTCTGCCAATTCGGCGATTGCTATTGGGTTAACTAATTGGCAGTATGAGCCGAGAATATTACCATAGCTGCTCCATAACGTCATATCGATCATGAAAACATTCTTCAGACAGCCTTTGAATTGGCCATATTGAAATAGCCAATCACTATGAACACAATCCAGATATGTATCAACTTCAACGCACGATTTCATTGACGATATGAGCGAATATTGCCCAGGTTGGCCACTATTGCCATCCAGGTGTACACCAGTGAATGATCGATGCCATAAAATAGCATTAGAAGAACGCATACAGATGGAGAGCGAGCTAATTTCACGACCCCGATGTCTTGTACAAGGTTTGCTCGAGATTGTGAATCGACATGGAACTAGCAGCTTGAAAATGGAAAAAGATGGTATCGATAAGATTAGAAACTGGAATTCATTGTCACATTCAAAAACTGTAATGGAAACATTTCCATTTAATACTGCTTGGGACACCAGAAATCCTTCTGGCTTCGACTCAGCTTTAACAGGTTGCCATTCTGTAGAATCGTTTGTTTGTGCTATCATGCTTCGCTGAAACGTCGAGCCGCTGACTACCTCTATGTTAAGCGAACTTTTGGAAAAAGCGCCAGGTTGACACTTGAACTTCGCTAAGACTGACCAATCGTTGATCTGAAGTTGTCGCAGACACATTTTCATGCGAACGTTCACAGGCTTAAGACGAATCTCAGCCTTAATTCGGATATTTAGCCTCGCTATGACGTTTTTGAGGCGATTATCTGCTAAACCGCCTGGCACCCGGAAGAAATTGTCATTTTGATTCTTGATCATATGTTCCATCTTCTTAATAGCAACATTCCTCATTTTATGCCAGAAAAGCTGTTGTATTTGACTGGAATCCAGATTGCCACAATCAGGACAGTGCTTCCATTGTCGTTTTAGTGCTCGAATCAGAAATTGAGGACTGCTGATTAAATTACGAAAATGGCGACATGTAAGAATGCAAGACAACAGGAGATCGTGGACGGGAATGGCCAGCAAGATATCCCATGCCAATGCTTCCGGAAGACCCAGAAGACGATTTGAACCGGGTCCAACCCATGTCGGATTAACAGCAGACCCAGCAGATTTCAAATGGCGTTTAGCACTGAACGCCAATGGCATGAATCTGGGGCAGACGAGAGATGCTAAGAAAGAGGCGAGAACGACGAAGTTCAACCTTGGTGCGTACTACAACGCGTCACAATGACTGAATTAACAAAGAGAGACTAAAAAGCAACGATTGAAAAAGAGCATTTCGATTAATCGTCGTACTAAGTCGATCCAAACCTCAGTAACTTAATATGACAGATGCTCTGAAGGCATGGCTCGAGACGAAATTCATGGCGGATTGTGCCTATATATTTATTCAGAATGGATATTGTGAACCGGCCGATCTTCTGCCATGCTCGCAATCGGAAATTGATGCATTGCTATCCCAACTTCCCAAGCCTGGATATCGATTAAAAGCAAGAATTATGATAGAAGATTTGAGACAAGATAACTTTGGCACAGATGGAGCAGCGACAATTATCAACAGAAGGGCTCACAAGCAGCGAATCTAGCAAAAACAACAATCGGAGCAAGTCAAAAAGGATCAATGGTGACAGCCGCAGCTTGATCCTTACTTAACATCGGCCCCAGTACCCAACCTTGGCAGGCAATCCATCTTCATGCACTGATAGCTGTGCACAGCTTTTTATGGCAGTAGACAACTTCAGGAAACATCTTCACGAATGCCCATTCGAGCTGTCAGACAAGGAACATACTTCAGCAGAATGATCTGTCTGTTTCTTAATACAGCAACTTGCAAATATTGATTCCGCTCTTGGACGTTTGATAAACAATTTGAAGGTCAAAATACGAATTGGAAATTAATGCTCAAATTGATGCAATACTATTTCCGTTCGATACGTCGCGTAATGGGGGCAGTCGTATGTGAAAACATCGAGCTTATTTAGACACGAGAATACCGCACGATGGCCTTTGATACTTGAAAGCACACAGACCCAGACAAAGACAACACAACGAGAATCAGGTTAGCATGACTGTCTAGACAGAGATTGGAAATGGTGAAATGTGAACGTAAACTGAAGAGGGTGACGTAATTGACGGAGCAGCCCTCTGGAAATCAACTTCATTTTCCTCTTGTATGTAGGTGGTGCTCTACAACATCTTCGCTATCCGCCTATTCCCATTTCTGCTCTGGCCATTTCGTCGAATATTATACAGCTGCATCTGACACCACACTGTAACCCGTCCTGTATATATTCTTTTCCGAGATGAGCCAGTTCTTGGCGGATCCGTCTTGGTCCTTCCTGAAGATTACTAATGGAGTCTTATCACTGGCTCGAAATTCAATTAATGATATTGAAACACAGTTTATGAAGCATGAAGTTGAGCTGACAAACTCAATTGAAAAGTTATCAAAATCATTTCAGCAAACCAAGGATATCCCAATTCAGAAAGGACCCAACAATCCTCTCACGGACGAAAACATCGCGACGAATGAATCAAATGAAGATAATAATAACGAAGTAGAACGGCAGCCAAAGCCGAAACTGCAAATTAAAGATATCCCAATTCAGACAGGACCCAAGAATCCTCTCACGGACGAGAAATTCGCAACGATTGAATCAAATGATGACAATATTAACGATGTAGAACGGCAGCCAAAGCCGAAACCTTCCAGGGCCAGAAAAAAGCAAATTCTTTTTGCTGCATCAGAGCCTGCAGAGAACGTATCCGAAGATCATAATTGCTCAGCAATTTCAGCCACGAATCTAATTAATTCGGATATGTCTGGTGCCAACACATGTGAAAACGTCACCATCTCTGAATCCGGTGACCTAAATCAGAATCTTTCTGGTGAAAACTATGCTACATGTGCCGAGGGCAAGGCAGATGTTCAGCCAACCGAAACTGTACTCTCGCCAATTGTCAGCAGAACCAGGTCGCGGAGGAAAGTGCAGCCAACAGTGGTCACACAACCACGAGAGACTAGATCTAGACGACGAGCTCGCAAACAAGAGCCTGTGGCAGAAGTGGATGGCAGCGATGCTAAGGATTCCACCCCGGTCGTCTCTGCTGAAATTTGTGCCACCAATCCTAGTGATTCAAAAGAAATTAACCCTGAAGTCAAGGTTTCCGAATTGGTCAATGAAGAGTTGGTTCGAGAAGAGGCTTCTAAAATTGAGGAAGTGCCAGAACAGGCGGCCCGGCCAAGAGCTCGCAGGGGTCGCAAAGCTGCCACAACCAGAACCACTCGGCAGCGAAAGAAGGCTGCTGTACAGAAGCTTGCTGATGACGAAGAGGCAAATTCCACGATTGCCGAAACAGTAGAAGTTGTCGATCTCACTGAATCTACCGGAATCGCACACCATTTGCCTCCGGTTCAGCCTTTGCATGAGGAGGCTGATTTAAAAGTAGCCGTTCTGGCTCAGTCTGGTCCAGATTCAACGGATTCGCAAGAAATCAACACCATGTCAAGGCGTGAAATCCAGCTTGATGTGCCTTCCACATTGCAAAACGCTCCTGTCCTTGTGGAAGAAGCTCATTTGGATCGCAGTGTGTCGCCAAGGTATCTAACGATTTCGAATCTGTTTACCTAATTAATTCAGTGTTTAATAGGCAATCAATAATATCTGCTGGTGTTACGGCATCCGATAATCTAAACACATTTGGTTCCCAAAACAGCCATCCTTTGACAGCTCCTGGGTCAGATGACGTCGAACCTTCGGAATCTTCCAATGTGCACGCATCACGTGGCATCGATTTGGAAGAAAATGTATCTCCTATTTCCTTGTCCGACTTTTCTAGCAGTGCCGGAAAACAAAATGATTTGCCGATGGTATTTTGCAATTTTTTTTGTCGCGTAAGATATGAACTCCTATTAGGAAATATCTCCTTATATCGATTCACTATCCTTAAAAGCTTCTCAGTCATTGAACCTCTCTGCGGTAGACTTTGTACATTTTTTATCACTGGATTTGTTTCCTAATACTCCAGTTTGTTTAGGAATCGCCTGTTGTTAAACATTCATTTGAAGTCAATCGGACCAATGTGCAACCCATTTCTACAGCTGTTCTGCCCCTCAACATACAAACTGTCACTGTTCCCAAACAAGAATCTCTCCTGCAATCTCTCTTGGATGATGATAATTTGTCTGATTCAGAAGATATGCAAGTAGATGAACCCCCCGTTAACTTTGTTCAGCAAATCTCGAAACCTGCTGTTGAAACCATTCTGGTGGATACGCAATCTACCCAGAACGATCAGGTATTAACTCAAGCGTAGTCTGTGTTTCTCTTGTTAATAATCATTGTGGCAGAATAATTCCACTAACAAGAGTGCACTGTCAGTTGGCACTACACCGACTCCTAAGATCGATCATCCTGATGCTCCTTTCCCGTATCGGTTTATCCCACCGACAATTTGTCATGTGCGGTAACATTTTGCTATCGAAACCACTTTCTTAACATCTAGCTTCAGAATACCGTCAATGAAGCGAAATCATCTCCGCTCGGCGATTTTCGTGGGATGGGCTGTGAGACTGAATCAGGCGTGGTCCCAAACCCAAGCCCACCGATTAAACCGCCAAGTTGCTTATCTAATAGCAGTCAACCTTTGTTCTTATCGGTGAAATCTAACGCTTTTAACGACCCCAAATCCACCTCTGCAGATAAAGTTAAAAAGTCCACACCTCCTGTTTCAGGTGTTCTTCAGAGTTTACTAATGAAGGCTCGCGCAGACAGCATTCGAAGGCAATGTCCTGCGAAGCCGAATCAATCTGCTTTGGCTACTGCTCTTTCCTCGGATGTTGGCAGTAACTCGATTTCGACGCCCTCCACCTGCATCGGATCGGAACCTTTTTCAGTGCAACAAAATGCTGCTTTATCTCATAATAGCTGTGAGAAAGCTGCGATGTTGCCCTTAGTAATTTCACCTAACGCCTGTGTCAATGAAAGTTCTTTGCTTTCCTCTACTGCTGCTTTTTCAGCATCAAATGCTGATGTACTTCAAGATGGCATCGAAGTTGATGCTTTACATCATTCGGCTGCAAGTAAAACAGAGTCTATTTCCGTCAAGAAATCCTCCACTCAGTTAACCTGTAATGAAACAGTGCTTGTGGAGTCTAATGACTCTTGCGCATCTAAGGGCGCATCAGTTCCTTATGGTCGCATTGCTTCTAGCAATTTGGACTCCCCTGAGAACATCCCTAACAAGATAAAGTCTACCGAAGTCAGCAAGTCCGATTTGTCAGAGAAGCCGGAAAAGATTCGCTCTAAGGACAAACCTAAAGATGGCGACTTGAAGCTAGATATGCCAGTTCAAGCGCTTTATGGTCCTGAAGTTAGAGCAGATGAACTTGCACAAAAAGGTGTCAGTCTCAAGCAACCGCCTAGTAAGCACTGCTTTGCGGACAATATATGCTAATTTATATTACAGCGAAAGCTACCGAAGAGGATCGACCCCTGGAGTCTAATGTGTCAAGTTACCTACCAACTGTTCGCTCTGAGGACAAACCTAAAAATAAGAACCTTAATGGTCATGCATCAGTCGCTTCACCTTATGACCCGGAATGTAGTAGTAATCCCTGCCCATCTGTAATAGCCAAAGACGTCAACCTCAAACAACCACCAAGTATGTTTAGTTTTTGTAACATGCTAAACTCAAATCTAATTCTCCTGTCCCAGCAATCGCTATCGGAGAGTGTCAACACTGGAAATCGGATGTATCCAGAAATGTACCAACAGTGCTCTCTGAGGACAAACGCAAAACTGAGGATTCAAATGTCAATCTAACGGCATCTACTAAGCCTGAAAATCGAAGATCCGGGAAATCTGTTGCAAACCAAAACGCCAACCTCGAGGCACCCCGTGGTATGCTTCGTTTTCATATGTTTTTCAAATTTGACTTGTAAACAGAGTCGTGTTCCCATGATGTTGTTAGCTCTGAAAACTCGAATCTTCGTTTACTTACTGATTCCATCGCAACTGCTGAACAATCAGAATCCAGCTTTTCAGCTGTCGCTGGAGAATCGCGTCTTCTGGAAGCGCCTGGTAAACGCTTTGTTTATGAAGAAGTTGACTCTGCCATTGTCGCTAAAGCTGATAATTTGGATCGTCCTCTGGCTACCGTAGCACTCGATAATGTCGAAGATGATAAAAACAAGAAGTTCCTCGCAACTGTTTCTACCCAATCATCTGGTAGGTCTAATTATTTCATTAACTCAAGAAATTTATTCTGTTAAAAAGTGTTTGCGCCTGAAGAAACCGGCAACGTACCTATTCCAAGTAGTATTCTTGTCCCCGAAATTGAAACTTCGTATTCACCTCAGGAAGAACTGGAATCTGAACTTGGTCAATGTAAGCTGCAGCGTTTGAATCACTTATATTGACGTTTCGTAGCAGATGATGACATGGACGAAGATGAGACTCTGGGCGACAATCAGCCAGAGCAACCAGATCAAACTTCAAAATCCGGAAGCGTCTGGGTAAATGCTATAATCGAACTTGTGTTGTGCTAAAGCTGTTTCCAGGATTCACTTTATAACGGCTTTAACAACATCAGCACAAATGTTGCCTCGTTTGTACGTCCTAAAGTACCTGATGCCAAAGCGAAACGAGTCGTTGAAGTTAAAGCTTTAAAGCTTGCTAATGCCAAGCGAAAACGAGACATGGAAAGGCAAGAGGAAATCAAGCTTCGTAACAAGAAGTAGTCAATTATCTTATTCGGTGCTTGTAAATGACTGATTCTTAGGTTCCAGGAAGTGGGCGAAGAACGCAAGCGAAAAGCAATTGAACAAGATCGTCTGAAGGAAACTACTCTGCACGGTGCCACGGATAGCTTATCGGGTCCTGCTAACGCTTCTGTAAGCAGGCCTTCCGCAAAAGCTCAGGATTGTCAAAAGAAGCCTGCTGAAAGGCTTGTAGAGCTTTCATCAGAAGAGCGGCGTAAGCGCGCCGAAGAAAGAAGGCTGGCGCTTGAAGAAGAAGAAAAGCGAAAGAGGCAGGAAAAGGAAGAGAACCGACAATTGCAGCGGGAGTTGCTGAAAAAACGGCGCAAAGAGGAAGACGACATAGCCAGGAAGAAGCATAAAATCATCGAGGAACCCTCTAAAAAACTTGGCACGATTCTGCCAAGTGATAACGCTTCTGTCTTGTCTAAAAACAAGGATGGTCTCAGGCAGACTGCTAATTCTTCGTTACAGAATCACAAATTCGCTGTTCCTCAGTTGCCAGCTCCAAGACATTTGTCGAAACCAAAATCTGAGGAAGATCATTATCCATCTGAACCTGTTGTTGAGATTCCTACTGAGCCGGATCCAAGGTAGGAAATCAGATTGTCTGTTTCATTTCCTTCACTAACCATTTTTATTCAAGCGATTACGAGTCCGATGAAGAATCTGATGAGAAAGATTTGAAAATGAAAATACCGAAGTGGGCCCAGCATCCAAATCTGTTGAATGCGTTATCAATGCAGGCGTCGACTGATCCTGATACAGTCTTCGATCCACATTATCTGAAAACCTGCGATCTAACAGGTTAAAACAGTTTATCCCATACGAAATATTGCTGATCGTTTTATTAGAAATGTTCACTGATTACTCCAGTAAGACTCGATTTACAAGAAGGACCAGTAGTGGTAACTGGCTGCAAGATCGTCTTGGTTGGAGAGAAGAACTCGAGTACAAAAGGCGAAACGGCTTCCTGCAATAATCCTACCTAACCAAATCAATGTCTATTTAATAATATTATCCATTTTGGTAATCAAAATGATTTTAAAGCACAGTCGAGGGACATATATTGGAAATATGTATGTTTATTCACTGAAGTCGCGATCAAAGCGCCAACAAAACAGCGAAGAATGGTACGATGATATATTGGAAAGTATAACATTCAATGGATATTGGAGCTGGAATAATAGAATAATCGGCGATCAAGCATTGGGACTATCGGAAACGACTTGCTCAGGACTGGATCCTTTGAGATCGTGATGAACATTGAGACCGAGATCACTCGATCTACCAAGACCATCAGTATCATGAATGCCACCTATGTCAAGTAGTTCATGGCTGCTTGCTTCGTTGAGATGGGAATGTACATGGGAATGTACTCCCATCGATGACGGCGTTCCCACAACGTGACTGCCAAAAGCTTCCAGACTGGGATCGTTGTCGTTGGATTTATCGTCCGGATTGCCGAAGCTGTGCGAATATAGACCAACATGGTACTGCGGCGACAGTGGTGTAGCAGAGATATTTGAATTGGACACCGGTACTGATATTGTTGGGGTACTCGTCGGTGTTGATATCGGCTCGCTTTTCAGACGTTTGTGCGAATCTGGAGTGTTGGCTAATGGATCTAGATTGGACTCTTCTAGATTCTCTGCGCAGCGTTTCTTGCTGCCAATCGCCAGATTCGAGTCGTCAGCAGTAGTTGGTGTCATCGGTGTGGATATTGGAGTCGATACACTATGGTGCAAATCATTGCGATGATCGGATTTATACGATTCCATCTGCTTTCGGTAACGCTCCCTATCACTCGACGCTCTCTCCTCGTAAGGCCTCTTCTCCTCTGAAGACAGATTCCGCCAGATTTCTCCCAGTTTGGCAC
Source organism: Polymyxa betae (assembly GCA_003693705.1). NCBI lineage: Eukaryota > Endomyxa > Phytomyxea > Plasmodiophorida > Plasmodiophoridae > Polymyxa > Polymyxa betae. The sequence goes on from RBZT01000768.1 coordinate 35,040, forward strand.
CGATTTTTCCAAATGCCTATGAAATAGAGCATCAGCGATACCGCGATACAAGCCAGGGTCAGCACCAACCAGTTTTGGATTCTCTAGCTTGAGTTCAGCACGCCGTTCCTTACAGAAGATCATATATGCATTGGAGGCTGCTTTAGGAGCATTAGGATCCTTCTTCTTTTTAGGGGTTTTTTGTGGAATAGCACTGGAATCATGAAGCAAGGTCGTGCCACTTTGTGGAACACTTGACCTATTCTCACGAACATTCTGCGTGATCATGCACTTCGGGCATTGAATATAGAGAGAATGAGCTGGATGTGCCAATGGTGTAGCACATCCAATACAGACAGTCTGTCTAGGAGCGTGAGGGTCTTGTGTCACATGACAACGTGGACATTGAATCCAGAGGGAGCCTCGTGGAAATGAAAGCTGGACCGAGCAGTACGCACAATAGATAGTTTGCTGGAGATTTCATTATTAATGATTGCAACGTTCAAGATCGAAAACTGCAACGAACCGTACTACCGGACGTAGCGCTCATATGTTCCATGCCACGACGCAAATCAAGATTCGTCAGAGTGTGCGGGCGTGTGCCTTCAACCGGGGACGTATCTTAACGAAATCGTCTGGTTTCGGAAGAAATTGTTGCCAGCTGCTGGCTGAGTCCACCCGATTATCTGCCGACTGACTGATCCGCACTCAGATAGAGACACTCGTCGACGACTTCTCGACTCTAGAATGAGGAAAATCTGCGCGACTTCGTCCGTGTCACGCAATTCTAAGGGTTGCGCACTTGAAACCATTCGCATTTGGCATTTGCGCAACAGTTGCGCGGCCTACTGACCCGACTGGGTTAGGGTTTCCCCACGTGACCAGGGTTGGCAACATAGGCTAACCATTAAGCGCGCGCTTTTCAATCGTCCAGTTAAGGGCACTGAATGGCTTACCGACTGGGCGCAACCTCGAAGGACGCTTCCACTGATAATGTGGAGCTCAGGTCCCGCTTTCACACCATCTTGTGCAACAGTAAACTCAGTGGAACTCTCCGACTGCAACACATCATTGCAACTATACAAGTGGTCTCTGGATCTCACTCTCGGGAGCTTCGTCAACCAGCCGTGGTCTGGTGGACTTTGACATCTCTATCAAGAAAGAATCATTTTTCACATTCAATGCATACAGTGGGAAGCCCACGGGTCCGGGATCAGCCCTGAATGCAACCAGCCCAATGAATAGAGTGAACCTCACTTTTGTCGTCAAACCGGAATAAGATATATGAAACTGTAGCACCTGTGATCTGTAACTATTTCCAAACTCGATGGGTTAAAATTGTCAAAAGAATCCATTGTAAGCAAAGAACTTGCCAGTTATCAATTCTGTTTGTAATCCGCCAAACATGAGCGAATATGGCGCTTTACCAAAAAGCTTTCGGCTTGCTCTTTTACTTTATTCAGGAAGATGCATATTCTTTAACGGTTTCGGTTCCATGAGATTACGGATGAAATAAAAAATGTTGCATTTCGTGGTTTGAATGTTATCCGACTCCGCGAATAAAAATGTCCTCTGAAGAGGTGATCCCCTTGGAATGCTCTCTATCTACGGCCTTCCGTCTCAATAACATACAAGTTACATTGTTGGAAACTTCCAGTCCTCAATCGCTTGTATTCAAGGCAGATCACGTTATGGCTCGTCGTCAAACCAGGTCCTCGTTCGCCAGCCGAGCTGCTGCTCCTCGGCCTGCTCGTGCTCCCACTGCCATCAATAAGACGGCGGCTAACGCGCCGGCTCTGGCTAAGCCCCAGCCTCAACCCACTGTATGCAATGCAATGTTGGGTATCTCTTCAGAGATGTAATTGGAGTTAGGCGTCTTCCAACCCGATTCCCCAGAGCCAAGGACCTGTCGGTGGTGGTTTGCTTTCTACTATGGCGTCAGGTATACGGCCAGATTTTCTGGTGATTTCAATACTCACTATTGCTGTAGGAATGGCATTCGGCACAGGTAGCGCCATCGCTCATCGAGCTGTTGATGCTGTTATGGGTGGTGGATCATCTGGCCACCATCCAGCAGAACAACAGTCTGCTCCTGGTGCTCCAATGGCGTCGGTTTCCAGCTTCGATCATGAAGGATCATCAGATTCATGCAAAGCTGACTTGAAGGCATTCCAAGATGTAAGTTTGCTTGCATAAATGCATCATGGCAATGCTGATTATCTGTGGCGTAGTGTTTAGCGGCGAATGGAAACAGCATGTCCAACTGTAAATATTATTTCGATATGCTGCAGCAGTGCCAGCTGCGATCTCCTCAGCAGCCCTCATTCTCTTTTGGAGATGACTGATTATATGCCTCAGACTGTATTCATGGAATAAACTGAGGAGTGGATCATCAGAAAACTCCCTCAAAACTGCTAATGCTCTAATCGGCTCCAATTTATATATTACAAAGAGGGATTCTGGAGAATTAGCGGATGTAATACCGACATTGATACGAGAATGGCTTCTTCAGTTCGAATAGTTCCGCTTCCTTGATGTACACAAGTATTGATATAATCATCAAATAGTTCTTCGGCCCGATTACAGGGTAGGCGCTCATCGCCTTCAACACAAGACTCAATGCCACCAAGTCCACCAAACACAATCAGAAGATGCTTGAATGGCCGCAGTTTAAAATCTCGATCTTGAGCTATTTTCCCACGCTCTGATGTTCCCAGAGCAAGATCATAGCCGCTTTCATAGGGACAGTTTGAGAATACTTCTGAAAGACCAGCTGCCATGCGGGTTGTGTAACCCCAATACAACCCCAGATCTTCTTTAGGACGTGTTGGTGATACAGCAGTACCTTTAGCACCTAATATCCCATTCGGTTAAATTCAGATAGCAATGACAAGGACGAATTACATTTGCAAACATTAGCAGGATTGGTTAAGGAAACAGTGATACGAACATTGGCAGGAATCTTATCTGGAATAAGAACATGCTGTCTGAGACCAACATCGACAAGAGTGCCATGATCGGTATTCTTCACAGAAACACCCTCTCGATATTTACATACTTTATCAGCACGTAGATGATGTGGTGCATCTAATGGGTTTAGAAGACCAGCATATCTGTAGATACAGAAAAGGGATTCGTAAAGATCCAGATGCAGAGTTCGATTACGACCGACCTGAGATCTCGATGAACAGGAAACAGAGATTTTCGCAAATATTGTGGGCATTCCAGATATTGAAGTATTCTAGCTAGGAAGACGTTCTCGTTGGTCTTTTTCGAGTTCTTCTCGAAGTTACCTTCTATGGCTTGTTTGGATCCATCCTAAAGATGATTCATTGTCACTAGAGATAAACGGCATTTGTAAACGGATATGAACCTCTGAAAACACGATAATTTCATCAATGTTGAAGATGGTAGCGGCTCTTGCAATCTGTCCAGCTAGATATGTTTTAAGCTCTGTAGTCTGAGCGTTCGAGATGATACTGCCTGGAAGAGCTAATGAGACCGTATAGCTCCTAGGTCTGGAAATCTGATCCAATGATGTGTGTTTCTCAGCAGTCCTCGTATCGGATTGCAGCTGGTCAGAATTGTTTTCATTTTGCTCCTGAACTCTGTTTCGTTTCCCCATGAAATCAGCAGAAAACGAAATTCTTTGAAATGGCAAATGTTACAGCGTTACCGCGCAGTTGTCGTCAAATTTCTTAAAAAGTCCGGAACATTAAAGCTATCCGTAATTTGGCTCAAACTGGATTTAGTCAACAGCCGTCAAAGAGAGTCTAGGATTCCGCTGAGCCTCCCAGTGAGCTTTCGGTCACATTAAAGTGGATGTGAAACTGTTTTAAGCAATAAAAGTGGACGTAGTTCCAGTTTCAAACTCTGTTTAGCTTTATTACTTATTTTTGTGTGATCTGTTGTTGCGATTTTGAATGGATAACCCCTTGGGATCGACTCAATTTGCATCTAACGTCGAAAGAACATCTTCCGGTCCCGGAGAAGCAGGCGCTGATCTGAAATCTGCACGGAATCGCAAGCGGAAACCACCTGAGCAAGCTAGTGGAATCTAACCACTGCATTTTTTCCGAATACAGCAAGGGAAGGAACCATCCCACAGCTCGATCCAAATCTAAATCGAATTCGCGTTCAGATCCTGAGCTCTCCCTCTCAGAAGGCGACATCATAAAAACAGGGTTTACAGACATCCACTTTCCAATAATAAACGGAAGAACACAGTCACACCCACTTTGTGATTCTGTGACTGAAACTAGACTTGAAAAGTGGGTTTATATTTGCGGATTTCTTTATTATTCTTAAAAATTTACTTCTAGGTTTGGGGTAGTTTGCAGTGTTTCAGCGCTTGCACCATCGTTTTTGTGGTGTCTGATCACTCATCAGTTTCTCTAGTGAATCTAGTCTACCTCTCATTTGAAGCTTTGTCGCACACGAGTTTTGCGACATTATAATATCATCGACCGATAAGCTAATAGGCAAGCCTGTTAATTAAGACCCTGTTACGCTTCAATACCAGGGTCCAGGGTCTTATTTCACTTTTCAGGTTCTATTTCAGGGTTCTGGGCTTATTAGCCGGAGTCTTAATAGACGGAATTACTGTATTTGTATTCATTTCCTGCCGGATTCCATACTGGAACTGTGCAGACTACAGACTACCTGCTTTCTCTGGCATATTTAATTAAAGCTGGTAACAAAGTTGATCCGCCACCACCCATGAAGCAACCAACGTTCGCCACGCCGACTTGAATTACAAAACTTCCGAAAATGGAGCAGCCGTCTGCTGAAATTTTCAGCAAGAAAATTCGAACCCGGCCAAAGCATCTGAGACAAATCGAGATGAAAACTACAGCGGATTACGTGTTGATTCGCTCTGGTCTACCACATGTCCTGAAGAAATACCATTGTTCCAGTTCACAATCAGACTGATGTCAAGTATAGTTCTTATAAATTTTTAGGGCTCCGATCGAATCGAATTCGAATTCGACCATTTCTAACAAACAGCCTTGAAACAAAATATTAGTTAAAAGATCAAGAATAGGACTTTTTTATTTAAAAAATGAAAATTCCAAACATTAACGCTGATATTGATTTTTGATTAAGAATGCTTCGTCGGATTCCAATTTGATGGTGCTGCGCGACAGATCCGAAGTCGTTTTCGACAAGATCCAAACGGCTCCTCTTCCTCACCCTCCCAGAGGCAACCATTTTAACAATGCGAGCCGCGGCTACATCGCGGACTCAGCAATTTTTTTTAAAAAATGAACTGAAAATTAAAAAAAAAAAAAACTTCGAACCACCGAATTGAATCAGGGGGGTCGGCTCGAGGCTCGATTCGTCGAATCAAAAGTTCGCGAATCATCGAGCTGATTCGGGCTCGATCGGAGCCCTATATAAATTCATGTTTTTCTGAACTTAGAATGTCGTGGGATCTTTAAAGTTTTTTTAAGTATTGTTCTGCTTCCTGATATGAATGAAATGACTTACCAATTTTCAGGTTTTTACGTTTTATTCGAATCCTATCAAAAGTTACAAACCTACCTTCTTCTAGTATCAAGTAAAAACTTGACAAGTTATCATGGAGGGTAGTTCTGAGGTGTCTCCTGTCATAAAAGTCACGACTGCCATTCAGTCTTGCAAAACGATTTGACCATCTGGCTCGTATTCAGATTGCTATGTTGCCCATGCAAACAGTTTCTACATGGAGGCGTTATCAGTATACGTTTTCGGGACACACCTAAATCTTAAACCTCGCCAATATTGCTGCAGATGTCCAATATTTAGTGATTGCTCTTCTCAAGGGGGTTTTGTTCCAATCTAACAACCCGAGTTTCTTTGGAATCCCGCACGAATCTTCGGAATAATGTCTGGCTCTCGTTTGTGGCTAAATGTAGAATTGGAATGTTGCATTACACTTCTACAGAATTCGTTATGATTATGACGGGTGTTGGAAAGCGATCATGACGTCGATTTTGCCGACCCGAATCTTGTGCCCATATCATGAAACAAGAGAGTGTCGTATCTCTCGTCCTCGGTTATCAACAAAGATACAGACTCCCAAGCTCAGCTGGATAGATCATCTGTTATCACAAGCAAAGAATGGATTATTTGGAGCTCTATATATTATGTCAAAGAATATCCATCATACAGAATCATGGATGTTAGCCACATTCATTATTGAATTCTTTCATCTATTAGCATTTACTGTATGCTCTGTTAAGATAATCACATTGTGTTTACCATTGAAATTGTTCTAGTTCTCCGATGAAGCCCATTTCCCCTGGGATTCCAAAGTCGCTTCTGTCTTACATATTGCTCGATTTGATCTGATCAATTTCTTTGGTGGTCACAATGAGACCATCTGGTTTTCTATTCGCTTCTATTGTGGTTGTGGGTATTCTATCCATGATTATTCATGTTAGTCTGGCATTCACCAGGTAACAAACACCATCTATCTGCATTCGTTCAATCTCTTAACGTTCGCCCATCAGGAATAGGATCGGCTCAATTCTACCTCTGAGAATCTTGAGGGGAATTTCCTGGGACTTTGGTCAGCTTCCTGTTCGTTCCATTTCTGTCAACATTCGCCCAGATTAGTCATTGTCATGGTCATTCATTTACTACAAAAGCTCGCATATCTAATATACAAAATACGCCATCATCCCAATTGCAAAGTCCATTGAAATCGAGATGAAAACACGATTCTATCTACTTGACCATGACCTCCTATATCAACATAAATCCAATACCCAGGATGATGATGAACGATCTCAACATTTGAAATTCGTGATAGATCAATATCACATATACTCAGATATCTCAATATTATTGATATAATGATGTCTGATATTATGGGACATCCATTACGTAACATGTTTTATATGCCTAAAAGTATTGAAGATATACTTAAAAATGAGAAAACGGATGATGGAGTTTATCTCCCAATTGATACAAATTTATACAAACAAAAAATTAATCCAATAAATTTAAAAACTCCAATGATGAACCCGCAAAAAAATTTAAACGACGTGATGAAAAATAAATTTTTTCAAGATGAAAAAATTACACAAATTAAACAAACAATATTAAAAAGTAAATTAAATAATGAAATACTCTCAACAACAAGGTTAGTCCCGCCTGAATTTACAAGTTATAATTCTGATGTAATATCGGTTTTACCAGATAAAAGCGAGAGACCCAGAGGTTGGCACCGAAGGCGTGGAGAAATCATTCATCAATGAGACTATCGCATTACAACAATCATATAGGAATCAGAGACAAGTATTACCCATCATGTTTATCATTATATTGGTTGGATCCGTGGTATTCCTGTACTGGCCCATGGTGAAAACGTCTAGATCTGGGTATTAAATGTACCCGATCAATGATATTACTGTGTTCCAGCTCGAATATTGAATAGTGTGCCAGATATACGAGATAAGCTAACAACTATATAATCAACATATCTCTTCACACAATCAATTCGTTGTATAAAACCAGAACATGACGTTTAACGAGATAATTGCGATTGTATGATGGGCGCTCATACATCGAGTTGGAGATCATTGAATTCATCTAATACGGGTGCAACAGGGGGTGGTACTGGCTCTAGATCAGGTTTATGACATACTATAATGGATGAATTGCCATCATCTAGACCTGTATCATATCATACATATGAATACAGATAGATATGATGATATATAGTACCAGATGGGGAACATATGATAGAAACTTCTTGAAATATATTCACCATCCATGGATATGCACGTAGTATACGAAGTATACAATGTTCTGTTAGATTACGTTGTCGGGCCTATCATATCAGATGATGCTCAACGAGGGCCCCCCAGAGCACAAACCCTAAAACCCTACCTCCTCACCACGGAACAGAAATCGGAACGCTGTTCGATGATCTGGTATGATAGGAACACAATTGCGAAACTTCCCGAACTGTTTCGCTACGAATATCTCCACCTGTAACAGGTCAACTTCATGTCAGAGCAGAGGCCGATGGAACCGGGAGCGAGCGAGGGGCTGGGGGCCAGTACGCCCGCCCAAGTCCCATCCAATAGTACCTGGACGGAATCGGAGAATCCGGATATGGGGACGGGGTCCCAGTACGACACATGCCCGGGACACGATAGCTCCGGATACAGGCGATAATCATCAGCTGGACCCAGGGCGTCCCGTACTGGCCCGGGCGGAGTCCGATCCGGACCAAGAATCGCCTGCAGCTCTGTACATCACATCGACATGAGTATTTGGCATGAGCCGAGATAAGGCGATATGCAACCTGCAGGTCGGTATGTGATGAAGCAGAGATTCATGTTGCCTGTGTTCGGGCGTACTGGCTCCTGCCTGGGGTCTGATTGATGATGGGTGGGGCGGACCCCGCGTCCCCACGCAAACTTTCCCGAACTCGTTTAGCATAGGCAGGCAGGTGTATCTGACGATAGAATTCGTGATGAGCGGATCGATTCATGATCGATTTGATGAGAAGAAATAGATCAGAGCAGGGTGAGTAGGAGATCCACTTCATTATATCATTGATATTGATAATACTATGGCGTATCATGATTATTGCTCATTATATACCATTATATAGACCATGTGATGTGTATCTATTGATATCATCATACATTCCATATCCATCTATATCTGTATAATTACAAATAACCATCACCATGGACGATACTGGTCCGCGGTAAAGTCCGAAGAGCGAGAGAGAGAGACAGAGGAGAGATTGAGATCGTGTTGTATATTGTGGGCTGATAGTCGGTCATTTGATTTAGATCGGACAATATGCCTGCATTTAATCCATCTGCAGCTGAGTTTGTACCTCGATTTGATGCTGCCGCATTCGTACCTGATGCACAGACCTATACTGATACTCAGGAGGCGAATTGGGACGACGAGGACGCCCAGGATCAGCTAAACGTCAGCATGGCTGCCGTCTCTGTCCAGAGCCCACCAGCATCCCAGCAGCAGCAGAAGCAGCCTGAGCCTGAGCCTGAACCTGAGCCGATCGTTGAAGAAGAAGAAGATGAAGATGATCAGGAAGAGGAGATTGATCCCTCCAAGTATCACGATCCTCGTGAGAATCTCAATGTTGTATTCATTGGTCATGTTGATGCTGGAAAATCGACCATCTCTGGCAATCTGCTTGTAATTACTGGCCAAGTAGATCAACGTACTGTTCAGAAATATGAACGTGAAGCTAAAGAGAAGAATCGTGAATCGTGGTTCTTAGCATATGTTATGGATACCAATGAAGAAGAACGTATTAAAGGTATCACAACCGAGATGGGACGAGCATCATTTGAGACAGCTGCTAAACGTTATACAATATTGGATACACCTGGACATAAGACATTAGTTCCAAATATGATTATGGGAACAGCACAAGCTGATATTGGTGTATTGGTTATATCTGCAAGAAAGGGAGAATTCGAGACTGGATTCGATCGCGGTGGTCAAACACGTGAACATGCTCTATTAGCAAAGACTTTGGGTGTTGAGAAGCTCGTTGTTGTTATCAACAAGATGGATGAACCATCTGTTAAATGGTCTGAAGAGCGATATAACGAGATTGTTGGGAAATTGACACCATTCTTACGACGATGCGGATTCCAGCTTAAGAAGAATCTCTGGTTCTTACCATGCTCTGGTATGACCGGTGCTAATCTCATGGAACCTGTCTCCAAGTCGGTTTGCCCATGGTATGGTTTCCCTATTCGACTAGGGTCTAGGGTTTAGGCTTTGTGTTTAGGTTCAACGAAGGTCTGTCGTTGGTTGGCCTGCTTGACTCTTTACCGTCGAATCATCGTGATCCAAAGGCGCCCGTTCGGATTCCAGTATCTGGCCGTTATAAGGAGATGGGATGTACCTTTATTATGGGGAAACTTGAGGTCGGCACTCTCAGCCTGAAATCCAAGCTCTGTCTCATGCCGGGTCGTAAACGCATCGAACTCGTCAGCATCGTAACCGACGAGAAAGAGCTCGAGTACTGTCGTCCCGGTGAGAACGTCTTGCTCAAATGTCGTGGTGTTGAAGAGGAAGATGTTCGTGTTGGAATGGTTTTATGTCCTGTTAAATATCCATGCAGCGTTGCTAGTGAATTCGAAGTTCAAATGCAGGTTACTGAACTGCTTGAACATAAGCCACTTATCACCGCTGGTTATGAAGCTGTTATGCATATTCATAGTGTTATCGTTGAATGTCAGATCAACAAATTGTTAGCGGAGTTCGACCCGCAGGGACGAAAGAGAAAGCGCCCTCCTGTGTTTGTTAAATCGAACAGTATTCTGACCTGTGTTATTTCAGTTGAATATCCAATTGCGGTTGAGGTAAGAGCATCATCACATCACTTGTCGGTTTGTTGATCGTGCCAATTGTAGACGTTCGCATCTCGACCTCAACTTGGTCGATTGACTTTACGTGATGAAGGCAAGACTATTGCTATCGGCAAGATCCTTTCTTTGGTGCCTGCTGCTTGATTGCACTCGCTATTCCTCAGTTCAAATAAAAAATACATTCTTAAGCATTGATTGATACCATGTATTAACAGTATTTGATACTTATTGGCAGTTTTACCATTAACGACTTAATCCACTTTAATCGATCCATAAATTTTCTTGACAAAAGCCAAAGTCGCTAGGTAGCCGATCGTTCCAGTGATCAAAAAGAAAGCTGTAGAGGCTAGCGACATGTACCCAAAGAACAGTACTGTCGAAGCAAGTTCCTTTATACGAAGATTTGTGCTGAAATACATGATCGAATATAAGAACAGATACACTGCTGAAGCACCAGAGGTGAAATATGACCTCCACCACCACTGGTAATCCTCACTGTTGATGGATAAGACAAGTTTTTAAGAAAACAACAAAAAAACGCACCTGCACAAGTGGAAGTAGCACATGACAATAGTGATTTCGGCACAAGTGATGGCCAAGATTGCAAAGACAATGAACAGGAACCCAAACATGTAGTAGAATCGATGCAGCCACAAACTCGACATAATGAAGTAGATCTCAATAAAAACAGCACCAAAAGGAAGCATTCCTCCAACTACGAAGGAGAAGGCAGGGCGCATGTACCAGATTTGAGTAGGAATTTGCCTCGGGATTTGGTTCACTTTCACCGGCAACGGGTCTGAAGGCTTCTTGTAGCCGAAATAGCTGAATGTTCGCAATGAGCACAAACCAGGAATATACACGAGTTTGTTTTATACCTTCCCAAGTATACAAGCGGCACCGAGATACCAAACCAAAGCACTAAAAGCGCAAACAAAGTCCCGAACGGAACAGCTCCAGAAGAATGCTTCGACCAAACAATAATGTTGAGAAAGAAGAAGACAGCGAAATTGTAACCGGGGAACAGCAAAGCGGTCAACAGAGTATTCTTTCTCCACTGAAGAAGACCGAACATCTTGTACGTTCTGGCAGAGAAGTACCCTGGAAACTAATTAGTTTGTTAGCACAGCATCTTAGAGATACAATACCTCCAGCAACTCCCATGAATACGAAGAGAAGGACAAGAGCAGTCATCAGACCACCACGGTTCGCTGGCGATAAGAAACCGAGAACAGCGAAAAACATGGTAATAACAGACATGAGGGTGATCTGAACACCGCTACCGACCATGATGGAGAACAGTCCACCGTGACGAGGTGGTCGGAAAACATCACCGTGGACAAGCTTCCATCCAGTTTCTTCTTGCTGAGTTTCCTCATCCTGTTCCAGCTCGTTATATCGGCGGAAGTCACTGAGTAGTATGAGTGCAATCAGGAATCAACAGCCAGAATAAAATGGCCTACCGGTGAAGGGTACGCATCATAATCATGGCCACCATACCAGATAAGAATAGGACAATCATTAGTGAGTTAATGATCGACAACCAATGGATCTTGGAATCCGTCATTTTCAGATAGAGATCCCATCGCGAAGCCCACTTAATCGGGGATGGCTCAAACTCCACGTCGTATGTCCAGATCAGCATAGAAGAGCCCTTGGGCTGCAAAATCAAATTGAGCTGAGGATTCACCATAACAGAATATCAGTACATTAGAGAGGCTCATAGGCTCCGACGGGGAAGTGACTGGGCAGGTTTTAAGTTTCATCTTCTGCTGTCCAGCAACATCAGATGGCCAGTCACCATCGTACTTATGGTGCACACTGAGAGGAACAACCTCGAACCCAACGATACTGACAGCAATCAATAACAGCTTGAAGCTTCATACACAAGACATTACCGGCTGCCTTTATACGAGGCTGGGTCGTCGTGATAGAGCAAACGAATAGTGACATGGTTGTTAATATAAACTTCGCCTGGGATAGATGATTGAGGAGCTTCAGCACCGCCAACAAAACCCAATGGGAACCCTTGCTCGTAAACAATTGACTAAATACCCAAATAAGTGATCGAATGACCAAGTTTTGACCTGATGACCTCCTCTTCGGTTAATAGCTTGTCATTAACATCTGTTGGAGCCAAATGATATTTCATCGCTGCTGGTAAATTATCGACAATCCTAAAGCGAAATTAAAAAAGTTATAGTTATACAGCAGGATTAGTACCAATGCACCCGATATTCGTCTGTAACCATTTTGATAAACTTTTCAGCAGCGTCCGAATTATCTATTGGCGTCCCACAGAGAACTTTACATTCCTCCTTAACGCCCATAAGCAGTTGATAAGGAGAATTCTCTATGGTTTCACCAGTAAGGTGTTCCCCAAGATTTTCAGCCTTATGGACGATCTGATTCGGGCGACAGAACGCCAGATCATAGTAATCATACTGGAGCTGGGTCCGGACAGAATTCAACCCTTTCACTTTTAAAGGAATTGGGTCACCATGTTCAAATTGGTGTGGCGCTACACCAGGAAGGTAGAACCCTGTAGTCTGGGTCGCCAATAATATGGCCACGAAGACGAATATCATATCGTCGGAGGCGATTCACAATGGTGTAGAATGCGGAGTGCGACAGTTGGTTGTTTGGTTGATCCGGTAATGTCCCTGCGATCGATGACGATGCCAAGACGATAACGACGACTAGTTAATCAATCAGATGTAAAATGAAATATAGAAAGCAGATAAGAGAGAGAGAAATAGAGTGTGTAACAAAGCAGCAGTGACCGGGCCCTCATTCATATTTTAACTACAACTGTAACTGCTATACTGTCAATCAATAATGAAAACCATAGCCAAAGCCCGCCACCTTCAATAAATGCAAACTGCATGGTATAAAATAAAAACAAATTGACTGAATATTTGTTTATATTTTTTGTTAGAGGTTTGAACTAGAAACCGTGAACCTTGACTTCGTTTTTAGAGCAGATCTTGTAAGTCGTCAGAAAATCAAAGACATGCTTTCGCTGGTCTCCCTGCAACTGTATGACCTTGCCCATTTCTGGGTCGTTTACAATAGTCCCGTTGGTGGAATATGTCTTCTTCAAAGCCTATTCCAATGCATAAGAATAATATTCCGACCTGGCAGATGTAAGCTTACAGTCAAAATTTTCCTTAAATCCAGATCGACAGCGAGACCCTGGATGGTGGTCAGGCTCTTACGACCGTTCCTCTGCTGAATACGGATGTGGACATAGTTGCCGTGCTCATGGGACTCTATATCGGTTCCCTCGGCGAAGTGGTCGGTGTTAGCGAATACTATATTGGTGAGCTTGGACATGGTGATTGAGGATGTGAAGCAGCTAACGTAGGTCTGTACTCTTCACACAGAGATGACGGCGACTAAATATTAATTTCGGACTGGCAGTTTCCAGAAAAGAGAAAACACCGTTAATCTAGGAAACTGCGTAATGACTCAACATTATCCTCATTAAGACAGTTCGCCAGCCAGCTTTTTCATGAGAACACCTGCCTTAAATTTGGCTTTTGAACAGATATTTCCACATATTCTCCCATTAACAAGATACAACGCTTGGAGAATGTGTATTGGCGTAGAAAATTGGACACGATATGTAGAGCAGAGGTTTGTCCATCGAGGCGGATCATGTGAATAGTCCAATGAAATCGCCAGAGCAAGCCATATTGTGCACATTGCACATCAGTAAATGCAAGTCAATGCTTGACGTAACAATACAAACGTCTAAATACAGCCCATTTTTATACAGCTGCACTACGCAATGGAGAGTGATTTTTCAGTGTTACATTTGGATGGGTGTCAATTGAACCCAAACCCATCCAGCAATCCACTGTTTAGATTGACCATTATGATATCGGGTTGATATGGATGATTCCAATGGTGAACAGTCGAGTCTTGAGCGCCTTGATCAGCTCAGGCGACATTTGCCAGAGGTCATGTCCAGTCACATCCAGCAGCTGGAATCCGGCACTTTCGAAGAAGCAAACATGGTCAAGGTCATCTCATTGACCAAAGAAGCGTTCAAATCGGAAATCTGTGATCAAATATTTCGAGGTAGTTGATCACCCCTACCGTATTCTGGGTTTCAATTCGCTTCAGACGAATTAAGTACAGTCATGCCTTTCCTGACATTAATGGTCAAACAGCTCGCTGAGCCTAGCCTGAAAGTTTTGTATTCTCCTATTGTCGGTACGTCAGGGAACTTGTTTTAAGACGAGTATGTAACTTTCTCTTAGACAACCTGATGCGTTTGTTTCGGTTTGTTAAGCGAAAAAACATCCTGGGGGTTCGCTACCTATTTTGCGATCTTCTTGGATGTATTTCTGAGATTTCACAATATGTTCAAAGTGGTGCTCATTATGCTGCTGAACAGGCGGGCGTACCCGTTCAAATCTGCATGTTTTCGTCGTTTTGTCAGTTCATCTCGTGCCATTCCTTCAACTGCCAGAATGTAACAGATTTTTCTCCCACCGATTGCCAGCCGATTTCTTTCCAGTGCCAGATTCATCCCGTATCAAATCCACTCGTCGTTAACATCGAAACATTTAAGCGAATCGAATTATTTCATGCTTCATGCACTACGATCGCAGGACAAATGGTCGCTGACAATATGTATCTGCACGATATATTATATACGCTCTCGTCACTGTTGTCAAAGCAAATTTTCGGGTTCTCATGTGAAGTTCAAGAGGTGATACTGGTCGGTCTAGCTCGCAACATCTTTATGTCTTTCGTTAGGCGACAGTTGGTGCTTTCGTGCAATACGTCAAGCATGCTCCATTACAGGCATCATTCCCTGTGGTATTACAGGTGGTGGAGTTAATCTCGACCGATTGTTTCCGCACAGCGACCTTCGAATCGGAAGTTGCGGCTTTGCTCGAATTAACAAGAAAGCGGCTCGACTTCCAGTATATTAGGCCTATAGCGCTCGATATCTTGACGTACTCGCAAAGGGCCCTTGAAGTAGCACATACTTCATCTCTAAGAACCAGCTTGGTTCGTTTCGTATCGGAACTGTTCAAGGCCTTCCCTTATCTTAGGCTCTATGTGGATTCATTCAAGCAATTCTTTCGCAATCCCAACGTGTTAAAATCTCTGTGCCCATTACTCAGCACTGTTTTGGAATCTCTTCCTGACACCTTTTTGTCGTCTTCATTGGCGGTTAATTCGGCTCCTGAAATCTCCCACGACCGTTCTTGCTCGAACTTTTTCGTAATTAACGCCTCGTGGTCATTCTTTCATGAATTCGCTCGGTCTGCTCTGGAAGCTCCTGTTTCCAAGTTCCCATCGCCCACGACCGAAGCGTCCAATGCGTTTTCCTGTGTTGCCTGCGTTTTTTCTTGCTTTGCACGTCAAAAAGATTGTGGTTTACTATCGCAGCTGACATCGCTTCTGAACGATTGGCTGCAAGCCATCTCAAATTTTTGTGTTGCCGTCTCTTCAAATTCTCAAGCGACACAGAATGCCACGCTTCTTCTCTCTGCATTTAATTTAATGTCGTCATGCTTCAGGTACCTGGAACCAAGTCTATTCCAGGTTTTACATCAATCATGCATATCACTTATCACGATTCCGTTCGCATCGTCAGACGAAAGTTTGAAATCGGATTTGATACTGTCCAGCTGTATACAGGCCTGGAGCAACCTTCCATTTTCACCTAACGATCAACTTGAAATGGATCTCGTACTGCACCATCTGGGCCTGATTTTTCCCCGACTCCCATTCATCATGTTCCGGATATCGTCTGATCACGATATCAGAAGCAAACATCTCATTAGAGTAATAAGTGAGCTACATACCGGGCGCATTCAGCACCAGAATTCGAGAGATTTCATTCACTGCATTGGCTTGCTTTTCTGCATCCTTTCAAATTCGTGCTCCCTTCATTTCCAACCTGATGACGATGTACCTGGGACATTGATTAAATGTCGTCTTTGCGATGAACCCAAACCGAATGGCGCCGTCTCGCAAGATTTAAAATATCCGCCCTGGTCTCTGTGTTCGTACTTTCTATGTTATCTCAATGAGGAGCATGCTGTCGAAGTTAGAGCTGAAATGTGCCGACAATTATTCAGATTGCTGTGCCATTCGAATCGCGATGATCTTCATTGTGCGGCTCCATTGTTGCGCTCTTTATTGGTCGATCTTCTATTTGACCCCAAGCCTGAAATTCGAACAGCGACTGCCCAATCAATTCATCTTCTTGTATTTGGTGATAAAGAAACATGTGCTTTAGTGTCATTATGCGGTCCCACAAAGCAGGACGCAACTCGCCGTTCAAACTCTGTCCTGCATTCGATTCGATTTTTGGTGGAGAAACTTGTCGAGGTATGCTCTCTTGACATCCCCACAGCTCATCTAATGCTGATGTTCTAGGCTAATGAATGCCACACTGATGAACGGCATAATGATAATCTCATGGATAAGTTCAAAGATGTCATTGCTGCGTTATCGTCGGTGGCCAAATATTTGACTGGCACAGCCCAATCTGTGATCGTGTTCGTCTTAATTCAGCAAATGATGCACGACGATGTCAGCTTACGTGCTATGGCCTATAAGCAGATTTGCGATATCGCCTTGCATTTGGGCATCTCAACCGCTGACCTCATCCATCAGCCGTATATAGAGGAGTGTCTTCTCCTATGGATGCCGGAATGTCCTCTGGTTTGCGATGAAGTTTGTGAGGCATTCTTGGGCACCAGCGTTTGCGATTTCCTACATCGATGCTTACCCCGCGTCCTACCAGGCCTGATTCTGAAGCATTCCGAAGAAGCTCTTCACGAAATCGGACTGAGACTTGGCGTTTCGGTTCGCAGCTTCGTTATGGATAGAATATCTCCAATATTACTTCGAATTCTTCTTGATAATGATCCAGAAGAAAGCAAAGCGGCATCTGCGATCGCCTTCCTCTCTGATAAAGTGATCCCTGGGTTCAGGTTTTCCGAATTGCTGAAACAATCCAAATCCCTGCTTTTGGAGAATTTGGTTGATGCAATGGGCATTCCAAACCAATGTGAGAATGCAAAATACGCCCTTCAAATCCTTGTTCTTGCAGATTCGGGGTCTGCATTCAGTGATTATGTCACTGAGAAAATCGACCTCTCCGTTAACGATAATCAAATGTCATCGTTCTGTTGTGAATATTTCTTGATGATGTCCGATTACCTGTGCCAGTTCATTCAAGGATCGAATTGCTCTGAAGATCGCAAGCTACAAGCTTTTCGCAGCCTGGACTGCTTATGTCATCTAGTCGGGAACCGCATCTATAACTTCTCTTCGAAGCTGATCGCAACTGTCAAATTAGCGCTGGATCGCTCTGGCTTGGACTCGATCAAACTGGAAGCTCTTAAGATATTCGAGGCGTTCATCAAATTGCTATCCAATGATCAACTGAGCACTTGTCTCAGCCAGTTGGTCGTAACATTACTTTCTTGTTGGCATTCCAATGGGAATGCATCATTACGACAAAGCATTACCGCTCTATTGGAAACGTTGCTTATCAAGAAACGGCAAGCTCTCTGCGACAGTTTTAATGAGATTCCGATGATTCCCGATGACCCTTCTTTACACCATATCAAGACTTCGGTAGAAGCATTCACAAGCGGCTGTAGTGTTGTAAAGAAACTTGTAGGCTTGCGAAAAGTTTCATTTGTTCTAGTGATCTTAAGTTTGGATAGGATAACCTCATCCGTCTGATGGATCATCCAAGTGCCAATGTCAGAGAGATGGCTCTGTCTCAACTACGAATATTATTACTTCATTATGAGAATGATATTCATGCATTAATTTCGAGCAACGACACCCAGCTAACTCAAGTAGTCATCACCTTAATGCATCGCTGTTCAGATCCCTCAGCAGAAGTACGTCTTCTGTCTGCCGAGTGCATCGGCGTTTTGGGTGCCCTTGATCCAGTACAAATCGGTTACGTTAACGTTCGTAACGAGCCGGCTGCCATCAGCACAGTCGACGACTTCGCTGTGGCCCTTTGTGTTGACTACCTTATTAATGCGATTCGATCTTTACCTCCAGCCGATCAGAACAGATCCATGTTCGCTCTGCAGGAGATTTTGAAGTTTGTTGGATGTCGCCCTGAGACTCCTGACCTCGCCCGAGACCCGTCTCTGCATACAGAATTGTTAGAAACAGATCGCCGGGCAGTCGCGTTTTGGTCAAAGATCCCTGTTGAGCTTCGCGATGTGGCTGTTCCCTGTCTGCTGTCGAATTTCGTAATCCCATCGAGAAAGCCCTCACCTTATGACGGTAACGTCTTCTGGCGTCATGAGATTTCTTACGAACGATGGCTTGCTGAATGGACTCGCTTTCTGATCGCTAATAGTAAAGGACCGCTAAAGCCCATATTTGAAGCATGTCAAGGCGTCGTTGTTTCAGATTTAGCAACCGCCCGATTTCTTCTTCCACATCTGGTTATCGCCATTCTACTGGCGGAAGATCAAACCTGCATCGAACAGATTCGCAAAGAGATTCTCACCATTCTGGATCACGCCATAACCGAAGGCCCTCGTCCTATTCGATCTGAGCAAAGCTCGCTGCAAACCATCTTCGATCTGCTGGATTTACTGCGAATGGGCTACGAATCGCAACGCTGTCGTACGCTCCCAATCGCTTTAAAGAAACTACGTTGCTTTGAGTATGCGACATACCCATGTGTTGCAATACAGGAATTGTTAGACTCGATCCCGCATATGACGTTAGCTCGGTCTGCTCATGCTTGCGGTGCGACAGCTCGGGCGTTACGTCATTTTGAGCAACACATCCGCCAAACTGATGCCCTCCTGACCTCACAACATCTCGAATTCCTTCAGTCGCTGTTCTGCGATCTCGACGACGTCGACGGAATGAAAAGTATCCCAGCCCTACGAACAGAACCAGCGACCCCGTCAGAGCAGGGCCGCGATTACGAGAGTCTCGGCCAATGGAATATGGCGTTAATCTGCTACCAAGAAGAATGCCGAAGCCATCTGGATAATCACAACTCCAGGGCCCGCCTCCTTCACAGCATGTTCAAACTGGGTCAGTACGAGAACTGCATTGCTCACGTCCGGAAATTTCTGGACGATGGCGCCGCCCCGGTTCCTTTACTTCAAGGTCGCATAATTTCGCTGGGCATTGAAGCGGCCTGGAGGATTTCCGATTGGGAGGCGCTGCAACACCTCACCGAACATCATCCAGATCAGTCATGTTTCGAAGTCGGTCTAGGTCGTGTATTCATATCCTGGAAGCAACAGAATGTTGGTGACATTGAATCGGCGCTGCGATTTACTCGCATCGGTGTCATGGGCAAGTTGGCTGCCGCCGCTCAAGAGTCGTATTCGCGCGCCTACCCGTTCTGGGTCCAGTTGCAGCTGTTACATTCATTCTCGACGGCGTTAGGCCATGTCTCATCACGTTCGTCCTGGGATTGGTTCCGAGATGTGAACAATATGCAGCCGAAGTTCTCAGTTCGTGAGTCGCAGTTGTCCCTGCTGCGTACTGTATTCGAGCTATCAGGTTGGCCGGATATGGCCGGCCGCTGCTGGTTACAACTAGCTCGGGAAGCTAGACGTTCAGGTGAGCTCGAACAGGCGTCGTACGCTGCCTTGCGTGCCCAGCGCCTTCAGATACGAAATTCCGGTATCGAACAAGCCAAGATATTACGAGCCCAAGGTCTCCTACATCAGGCTCTGAACGTCCTCGAGGAATACTCGAATGTCGATACGTCGATCGTGGCTGACAGCCTGAGCGCTGACCGGCAGATTGAACTGTGTAACATGGCGTGCCTGGTGGGCCAGTACATGCAGGAGAGCGCATCACGAACCTCGAATCTGGTTTTGAGCTGTTATAGAAAGGCGATCTCCCAATTCCCGAACTCTTCACGGGCCCATTTTCTGTTGGCGTCCTACAGTGATATGGTTTTACGTTCGGCGTTGAACGAACCCGACCTCAATGATAATAAGCGACACGCTCAGATCAGGGAGCATGCACCCCAAATAATTCGACATTACATCGCATCTGTTCGAGAAAGGTCGACCTGCGTCTTTGAGAGTATGCCGAGAATCATCACTTTGTTCTGTGAGTTAGCACCTGTTGCTAGGACCAACTCCAAATCCTCAGATGATCCAGAACGGATCGCCAAAGATGCTGTCGATGCCATACCAGCCCAGCATTGGTTTCTTACTTTGCCGCAGATCATATCCAGGCTACAAAACGATAACCCGGTTATTCAGAATTTCTTGAAATCGATACTCACCAAGACGATTCTAACATACCCGCGACAGACGACCTGGCATGTGGCCTCGATCGCCAATTTCAAAAATGAAAAGCGCAAGCAAGCCGTTGTGCTCGTCTTGAACTCGGTTATCAAACAAATGCCGCAAAAGCGTGGCGAAGAACTCATTCAAGCTCAGAAATTGTTGCGATTACTGATCGAGTTATGCACCGCGGCTGTTAATCCCGACAACAAATCGATCAGGTTCCCGAGCGGCTTGCGTCGGTTCCTGCGAGCGTCATCACCGTGCCTTATAATGCCTTTGCAAGCGACACTGACTGTTGCCATTCCGGAACCTATTGACCAAGATGGCGACCTGACCGCATCTGGTACTGGCCTTGATATGAAACCCTTCTGTGAAGAGCCGGCCATGTTGCAGGCCATCGATGAAGCTGTTCAAGTTCTGGGCACCAAGGAGAAGCCACGCAAAGCTGCGTTTATCGACACGAATGGCAACAGGCATTGGTTTCTTTGTAAAATCGAAGGCGAAGGCGATATGCGAAAGAATTCTCGCATGATGGATTTTGCTGCTGTAATGAACCGATTATTCCGCTGCTTTCCTCACGGTATACTGGCTATGTTTGTAACTGTTTCATAAGTTAATTCCTATGTCCAGCTCGACAGCGTCAGCTACGTCTAAGGACTTTCGCCGCTTTACCATTACGAGAAGATTGCGGGATCATCGAGGTTCGGTTCGTACAATCATCTTTGTTGAAATTACTGACTTGGCATTAGTGGATTCCGGATACCATCTCGTTACGTAGCTTGCTAGAGCATTACCAGTACGACCAGCCTTACAAGAGCCGCGAACTGTTCAAGATTTACAATGAAATTACGAGACCACCGGCCATTCGTTACAAGCAGATGCTTGAGAAGGTGCCGCCGCTGATGCACCGATTCTTTCTGGACAAATTCCCAGACCCAAAGTTCGTCAAAAGGAATCGATATCTGCGCCCATTATTTATTTGTATTGATAGTTGCTGGTACGAATCGCGGTTGATTTTCACCCGATCGTGGGCAGCGTGGTGCATTGTCGGACATATTCTTGGACTTGGCGATCGTCATTGTGAAAACATTCTCAGTCCGTTGCAGTCAGCATATCGATGAGTTTTTGTCTAAATTTATTCAGTTGATCACAAGACCGGGGAAGCCGTGCACGTCGATTTCGATTGCCTTTTCGATCGAGGCCTGAATCTTCGCACACCGGAAGTCGTACCATTCCGTCTCACTCAAAACGCCCTGGATGGTATGGGCATTACAAAGGTACGAAAAAGCTGCCTCGTTTCTTTTAAAGTTTTTACGATCGACCTGCAATCAGTATGAAGGGGCATTCCGGTCGTGCTGCCACATCGTCTTGAATGTTCTTCGGACTCATCACGAAACGGTCAAGAACTGTCTCGAGACGTTTGTCCACGACCCGCTTGTCGAATGGATCGGACCATCGAGCTCTGTCGGCGCTCGTAAAGCAATGAATGATATCGAAAAACGTCTCGCAGGCCGTATTGGTGACTCGATTCTGACGGTCACCATCGAAGGGTACGTTGAGCATCTCATTCAGCAAGCAACATCTCCTGACAACCTCGGCCGTATGTTTGTTGGTAAGTGCTGGTTCTTTACCCATAAAAGAATTCAGGTTATATGTATAGGGTGGGCACCGTGGATGTAATATATATAGAGGTTATTTTAACGCTTGGGGATGTAATATTTATAAATCTCGGGGCTCATATTGTACGACGATGTCGAGAGCGTCTTCCTTGAGCATTACGATCGATTTGAGCATATGCCCTTTTGACTCGGTACAATTCTCCCCATTGCAGTAATGTCATAGGAGGATGATCAGGCCCAGGATATAACATCCCTGGATCCTGTTGTTTCAAATGTTTCAACAGCTTCTTCGCCATCAAATCTGAATGCTCGGACTGATATTGACCTGTTTTGATTATCGCTGCCATATTCAAAGCCTGATTGATGTCAGACAGGCTGCAATGTCGCTACAGAGCCCGACCTGATCGACGTTGATGCCGTTTTGGCGCTGCTCGCTGTATGTCGATTTCTTCTTGCCAAGCGCGAAACACATCCGCACCAGCTGTTCCTGCGAGAGATTGCCGAACGCTCTCCTGACGTTATTCAGGACGATCTCGTGTGCGTCCTGGGGGCGATCATGCAGAAATTCAGCGAACAAGCCTCGAACCAGCCGAGGAGCGCCCAACGCAATCAGATCCTATCAAGCCACTGCATAATCAGCGAAAGCCGCTGTTCGTTAACAAGCCGACCGAATCCTCGGACGCCACCGCGTCGACGAGCCGTAGCGAGTCGTGGGCCAGTAGGGCGCAGAACGAATCGGCATCGTGTGTGGCCGTGATCCAGGCCACATGTTCATGATCGAGGGCTCGTTTCACAAGGCTCCAGATACCGCTGTCCGCTGCCGATTTCGGCCGATGCAGCTCGACCCGCACCTCCTTCCAGTGATCGCATCGCGCCACCGGCCGTACTGGCTCACGATGCGACCGCTGTTCGCCTCCTGTATGGCGAGAGTTCAATAATCGGTCGTCATCTGACGACGGAACATCTCATTACGGCTCGAGGTGCAGGGCGGCATTCTATCAGAGCCGTCGAAGACGAATATAGGCTCGATATTGAACGATATGATATGACGAGCCCAGCTGGCGAACAGGTCTGCGATCTGGGAGGGAGATGTCTGACGTTCCCGGCAGAGGTGAAGGTAGAGATTGGTATCGATAGCGATTCGGGATCCGGCCATGGACCTGTATGATATGGGACGTAGTGGGCGCTCTACATCCGGCAGACGACTCGACAATCGTCGTAGAATTGATATGAGATCACGGAATCCCATCTCATCACCACCAGGCAGTGATTGATCAGAACGTCGGTTTCCGCAATCAAACCGTGGTGTCGCACTCCTTACACGACGATTTCCCTCCAATGTTTCCGCTTCCAAACATCATCCAATGGGCATTCGTACATTCCGGAACTATCAACGACATTCTCAAGTCTTGAAACCTGAGTAAAATGTCGCCTGATATCATGATGAGAGGAGGCCGGCATGATGGAGGCGGGGCCTCCTTCTTCTGTGATTATGGGGGAGCGGCCTCCTGTCCTAAATCGTCTGAATGATGCCTGGACTACGTCAAGTTCAGACAGATATTCTAATAGGTCATCATGGGTCTGTTCAGTGTCTCTATCGGGTTCCAGGACCAGAACTACAGATCTTGTCTGGTGACGTCGAGGGTGTAGTCTGCGTCTGGGATCCAGCTCGATCCACCCAGGCAGTTCAGTCGATCGAAGTCGGATCCGAGGCTATTAGCAGCGTTGTCTGTGTCGACGACCATTATCTGTATGTGGCGGCCGGCTGCGATCTGCATCGGTTCGATCGTAGGCGGCCGGATCGCCAGCTCGAGCTGGTGTTCAGCGCCGAAGACGACATCAATCAAATCTCGGTCGAAGGACGTCATATGGCCTGGTGTGATGATAGCGGCGCCCTAACGTTGGCGTCAATTGATCCTGATTCCAATATCGAGGTTTATCGCTGCTTAGAATCTGGTATGGGATCTGTCATAATTCCGTCCTTGTTCTGATTGAAATCAGCCCATGATAATATATGCAGTTCTGTCCTAATATCGGCAGGGGATGATGACGACGATCCCGTCGTTTACACAGCCGGAATGGATTCAACGATTCGCGTCTGGGATCTCGAGTACGTCGAGGTTTTCAATATGGGTTTAGGGTTTCCCTTCTCAGTCAATGGTGCTGAATGGAAATCGGCAGCGGCGACGAGATCGAACGCCTAGAAACCGGCACGGCGGGACCAGATCCTGGAACTTTCCAGCAACCATCTCTTGTGCATTGGTTAGCGTGTTCGGGCGACGGCGGCTTGCTGGCAGCAGGCCTGCAATCTGCCGATATTATCCTGGCTGATACACAGACGTATTCGATGGGTCTACTTCACGCTCACACATCCATCGTCAGCAATGTTCATTTTGCCGCTTTCCGATCACGTCCGATCCCAATCCCATGGCTATCGACCGCCTGTCTGATTTCTCGTTTAGGTGATATTCTTTTGTCGGCGTCATCTGATTCGACCTTGGTCATATGGAATCTGGACCCATCAGCTGTTCTACCAGATGATGGTACTTTGCGGCAGTTCAGTGATGCTGAGAGGTCGCTCTTCGATATGAATCTGATACAGGCTCGTATAAGGTTCATTATCGGTATTCTCTATGATCCCACGCTCAAGATGTGCTCTATAGGTTGCCTTATAAACCAAATGATATCACAACCAGCATACAAGGTCAGGTCTATGTTGCGGATACGTCGCCCGATATTCATGTCTATAATATTTTATAAACGTTCTTAAGGATGCGATTGTCGTACTCCTGCTTAGGCTGCCTTCAAACGATATGGATATATGCTCGCCATTGGTGATGATCGTTTGTCGGAACGGTTGCAGCAAAATCTCAATCCATTCCAGCATGTCGTTCGGAGATTCTTGGCAGCAGTCTAGTTTCGAGGCAATTGTTTTGGATCCAAAATCCAGTGTCCCGTGGTTCTTAAGCCCTTCAGTACTGCCCAGAGATTTGCTAAATACAATCAGTCGCTTGATGAATATAGGCGACTAAACTGCTGGGACAGGAAGAATCTCTGTAAATGTATTCGTAATATGTATCTAGAACATCGTTCTACTAAAGTAAGAACCGAGCAACTCAACCGCTCAGTCATCGATCCATTGCAGCTCGATCAGCGATAGATCGACCAGATCCGATTTTCCGGGAAATTCGCGATCCTTGCCTTGAACCTTGTTCTTGTTCATCAGTGCCTGGTTCGGCCGCGATCCGACCTCGTCATCCATCTCTGACAAAGTTTCAATCGGTCTGTAGGCAGATCGCATAGCTTCGCCTTGGCACAGCCCATCATTATCGTCGACGTCGTCATCAGGCAGACCTGATGTGGGAATTCCTTCCGATAAATCACTGCCGACATCCAGATCTCGTTCCGGGGAACTTGGCGTCGACTTTAATGGACAGGGAGTCAGATCTGGTACCGTGATCGACATCTCCATCAGCGAACTGGGCGGCGATCCCACAGCGAGGATGTTCTCGTAATCAACATCTTCGCCTCGTCCACTGATAATATCAGTGAGCAGCGTCGCCGCCAGCCGGACGTCGTCATTAGAATCGAATCGGGCGGCAACGATCAGATCGGAAATGGAGCTGGGTGCCGAACGCAGTACAGCGGGAGACCTGAAGGCCAACGCCCAGATCAACTTGAGGCCCCAAAGCCGCGTCTCCGCACATGCATGACGTCCACACGACTCGGCGATTGCTTCATGCCAGGGCTCAGCTGGGCCAGCACGCCAGGCTTGGTCCAGATTGTCACTGGAGAAATGCGATCGGGTCAAGTTCAGGCTGGCCCAGAAAGCAATGCGCCGGACGTTGTTCCAATTGGTATCGATGGCGAGAGCCTGCAGCCAGATCCAGGTCCGTTCTATGATAGGACATGGCCACGGCCTCAAAGTCATCATCGTCCCGAGAAGTTCAGCAATAGCAAACTGGGTCGGAGGGTTGGGATCCGCCTCGGCCACGTCCAGAACGGCCAAGATCACTGCCGAATCTATTACAAAAATGAGCGGAACAGGCACGAAAGCGAATAGTGAGCGGTCATACGCACCCAGAGCAACTTGTGGTGTACTGATGATCTGTTTTAAGATCTGCAGACACAAATGGCGAAGGTCGTTGTCCATTAGCATGGATCGCAAACAGGATGCGATTGTGACCATATCGAGGCGTAACACTGAGCAGTGGTCGGCGACTTCGACGGCCTCCAATACGAATTGCAGCAGGTCCCGACGCCGTACCGGATCCTTTATATCAACGAGGCCTTGGAACAGATATGACAGAGTCCCGGTCTGGATAACGATCTCTTGGACCAAGGTTCTGCATCGATCAGCTAGTTGTGATCTTGCAGTGGACCTGTTCGACCAGATCCAGACCAGATCGCGGATCTGATCACAAGACAGCCTAGGTCGGAGCTTGACGATCAAGACGTGGATTAGGTCGAACATGGCGTCCTGAACACAATCTGGTAGCCAGACCAGGATCCGCATTAGCAACACCATCAATCCGCTGCTTGGCTCTATAAACTCCACTCAATAACCAATAGCGAACATGCACACCAGACAACAGACCCAGGGCCGGCACGACTTGACGTAGGACTTGGAGCAGAGGGGTCTTTGGTGAACCATGACGCAGCATCTGGACGCCGGCTTCGACGATGGGTGTTGCTATGCGATCGATGGAGACAATGTGGTTGGCAGAAGTCGTGACGATGGCATTGTGCAGTGCAATAACCAAGATCAGCGCTTCCCAATACATCTGAAATAGATCCATGTGGATCTGATCGCCACGTTCCAACTCCGACATGATCATTATCGTTAATCGATCGATCAGCCCAACCAGATCGTATTGGACAGGCCGAGGGCCGTCACTTTCCAATCACGATTAGCGGTTCGGTGATATGTAAATGCGACCTGATCATACCCGGTAGCCCTTTCTAGATTAACAGCAGCGATTCGTATGATTAATTGTAGAGAGCGACGTACGTAGTCGGTTGGCGTGTTATCTATCGATATCATTTCCGCACATAGGTCCAGAATCTACAATGCGTATTATCAGGTGCAGATCAACTATGTGGTATATTGTTGACCTCTGCTTGATATTGAGTATCAGGAATGTATGATATAATCATAACCCAGACTTGATCCACGACCCAATGTGTATGAGAGTATCGCTCTTGAGAGCACTCCATCACATCCGCTATCATCTCCTGTCTCATCTCCATATCCCACTATTATCAGGATTTACCGATACCGTTTAGGGTTTCATGACTGCCTACCTTCAGGCGATGAAACGCCGCCAGAATCAGGCGAAGCACGGTCGCTATGGAACAATCCGATATGGAATAGGCCAGAGCCTGGTGCAGAGCAGGTTCAAAGACGGTCTCGACCAGAGCCTGTACGGCACCAGGTGTCATCAGGAACAGATTCGTGATAGAGGCTACCAGGACAGGCTCGACAAGATCAGCATCGTGCGCCATCAATAAGCTGGCCACGATCGTGTCCATCATCGGAACACAATCGCAGCCGATCGTCTCCAGCAGGAACTCCAGAGCCCGCGACGCCGCTTGCCGTACGTATGGCAGAGAATGGGCCAGCATCGGGCCGACAGCGTCGACGAGCGGCTCGATTTTGGCGCTGCGATGCAGATCGGACATGGACATTGGTTGGCCAGATATATCGCCCAGTATTTGCAGAAGTCGATCGGTTTTAGCAGTCGGAAAGAAAGTCGCCGCTGATAAAAGCAGCAATGACTCCCGCGAACAGATCGTCGTTCTGGTTTCATCTGGCCCATGCTGTACATTGCCTCAGTTAAAAGAGTTTGAAAAAGCGATCGTCGACATTTACCTGTTCCAGCAAAATTGCAGCAGATTGAAAAATCTGTAGGGCAATTTACAAAACTGATAACAACAACGATGACGAAGCGTTCGGCAGACCTCGGATGCTTGCAGAAAGGACCGCGAATCGATCAGGGCCAGGCCGCATAGTAGATCGGTAATGATAACGTTCTGCCACAGCGATCGTTGCCTGAACCAGGCCGACAGATTCAGAAGGTCAATGAGCTGCGATTTGTCAGGTGATTCAGTGAGGTCGTAGCCATAGACAGAGACTGTCATGGGCCGATCGCAGACGAACCCGTAAACCACCGACAACGTTGTTGTTGCCGACCTTACAGGATAGAGCAGCGAATCGCCGTCCGAAACGGCATCCACGAACGATTCCTGGCCAATGCGAATTTTGGGTAAGGGCTCGGATGATTCCGGGTCAATTCGCAGATGAACTGCCTCGATTAGGCATAGATGAGGGAGATGTACGATAATGAGTGGCGATGTAGGTCGGCATTGGCAGTTATATTGATGAAGAAGTCGCGACGATTTCGGCTGCGATTCCAACATGGCCGTCTGTCGATGGGCTTCAGCCAGCCTGGTCCTGACAACATTGAACGAACAGACCGTCACAATGATTGGATCATCATGTCTTGGGTAGCAAACAGCCATCCACCATCATGCAGAGTTCACATCCAGAATCCACCGAAGCGTTGAGTCACGATGCCGCTTGGGGCTCCCTTCCGATGATCTGCGAGCGAGAACCGCCAAACTCCAAATCCCTTTCCGAAGGTATCGCTATTGGTAGATCTCCTCGATGTTGGCCGTAATGGAATCGATGGCCCAGAACAAGCGCGCTATCGTGGCGCCGGCGACATACCGGACCACTAAATATGCTCGTCGTGGATCAATGCTGACCAGATCGGCAGGGAAGAAATTGAAATTTTCAGAAATCAACACGGAAGTTACATTCGACATTGGTAGCGCACCACAGCTGATTCGTGAACCCGCTGACCCAACCGATGCTGATCTGCAGCAATATGTGAAATGTTTGATCGCAGCCGGAAGTGGAAACATCAAGTTAAAGATGGAGCTTCTGGGCAGTCGGGTTTCCGGTCAAAACGAGCTCGATAATTTGCTGAGCCAACCTGAGCTGGGATTCCAGACGTTATGTCAGGCGAATGATATTGCACGAATCCCATCGATGACCAGAGACGAAATCCTTGACGCGCTCAGTTGCATTTCCGGTTATGTGTTATATGACACCATGGATGACGTACAGATTCGCCAACTGCTCAAACGCCTATACGAGGCGGATTTACGTCGAGCTAACCAGAGACGGCAGGAAATTATCGATAACGAGTTGATACTAAGAAGTATCACGCCGACATGCAATCTGATTGAAAACGTGAAACTGCTGCGGAAGGAACTGAAACGAGAGGCAGATATCGCTATCCAAGAAGATGAAATCATCGAGAAGATTATCGACTCAATTCAGACCCTAAGCCGCGACGAATGTTTGAAGAAACTACGAGAACTTCGCCAAACAACGACCTCAAACATTCTTCAAGCCGTTGGTTTGAGCGTGTCCGGTTCCATCCAGGAACTGGAAAAGAGATTGGATCTTTTCTTAGAAGTTCGCAAGCGGACCCTGATTCTATCGTCCAGAATTCAGCCTGACCAGCTTGATCACGACGAACTTGTTGCCGCACTCGAAGAGAGACGGATTCAAATTCCGTTCGGTGCTACAGACCAGTTCTTGAGGAAAATCCTATCGAACGCCTTAGTGGGTGAACAGGAGAAAGCGCCAATTAAGTTCCCATTCGGCGTTCGAACGCTAACGCTGAAGGACTTGGACGATTTGCCGACGATAGTTGTGAGAACTATGTTGCTGCAATCCAGGGGCAAAGCAGCCGTCAATGATATCGCGATTAACGACGATGAACTTTTACAAGAACGATTGCGAGCGACGATTTTGCAGCAACATAACAGCGCATATGTGAAAGTGATTCGCACGCTGCTGAAAGACATGAAGCGTTTCGATGTGATCACCGACCTCGATAATAATGAGACAAATGATTGGATCGAATGGTTCTATCAGCTAGAACAATGGATGAACGCATTAAATCAATAGCCATGTTGTAAAACGATCAAAACTCTTTCAAAAGTGGCAACCTCTTCAAAGACGTAGACGAACTGTTAATCACCGCCTCAGATGTTCATTGATATCGAGATATTGCAGATAACACCAGCCAATCGTAGCTGTAGGTATGAAGTCAAGTCCTGGCATGAGTTCTTCGAAGAACCCAACGTAGGCGAATGCTGATAATCTTGGATCTGGCAAGAGCTGGCGAATGCAATATGCACTGAAATTGTAAAGCTATAGTATGGAGCATCGTGAGCAAAACAACCGACCTGAGGGGAGCCCAAACAACATCTAGCGCTTCGCCGAGCACTGGGATCAGATATGAAGCCAGACCGATCAGATCAACGACAATGCAGAGCAGCAAGCGGGCGAGACTGTCGATTGTACACCGCTGAAGGACGGCCGCCAGCAGCCGCTCGCTCGAATTCATAATGAAGCCGAAACGACTTTGAGATAAAAGCGACCTTCAAGCCATGTCATCATAATGATCTCAAATCTAAGGTAACGTGACATGACTTTAATGCGCAGTCTATCTAGGGTTTGCTTTCGTGATTCGTCATTGCGATGTCTGAGCAGGACGAAATCCATCATGCGGATAGGCACGATGAACGCGACCAGGCTCGTGATCTCGAACGGGTCACCGACTACATCGAAGAGCCCGAGATGAACGTCGATAGCATGTCGAATGTCAGACACGCCTGTTATCCGATCGCCCATGCTGAGTTCCGTTTAGGTCATGTCAATGTTCGAGCAGGAAGAACGAAGCAGACAGGCCGCTGCTGCTGCCAGGGAGAGGGAGATCCAACGTGTCAAGGTCGATAAAGACCACGTGAAGCTGATCGCGGAACAGATGGATATTGATGCCGACCTGGCTGAAAGAGTGTTGAAAGAGAATGGCGGCGACCCCGTCCTGGCCTTGAAAAACCTCCTTCAACGACGATTGCTCGTGTAAAATTACAAATATAACATTTTTATTACGTTGGTTTGGGCCGTCATTTCCCATTTAAATTATCTTACTGTGCGACTGTCTGTTTCTGAGCTGCAGGTCGGTTGGACGATTCGGCAGCGGCTGATTGTGGTCTGCCACTATTCGAGACACAGTTAGAGAGATCGACAACGATTCCAAAACGAATAC
Source organism: Polymyxa betae (assembly GCA_003693705.1). Lineage (NCBI taxonomy): Eukaryota > Endomyxa > Phytomyxea > Plasmodiophorida > Plasmodiophoridae > Polymyxa > Polymyxa betae. The sequence continues at coordinate 66,410 of RBZT01000768.1, forward strand.
TTCGGGATGAGCTTGCGATTATCAGACAGATGCAGCTGATGGAACGTTTTCACAATCTCCTCCTTCTGAATTTGGGCCAGCACATGATTCTTCTTGCGCTGATAGGACCATCTCATCAATTACAAATCGAAATTCGCTCTGCTTTAGTCCTACCTCTTGTATCATATCGCTTTTCACACGTTGCAGAATGCGGCTACGTTCGAAATCCTGCTCGATTTTCGTGGCGATGTGCGCCCTTCTATAATCATCGATTCGTCGCTTCCTGGGGCTGATTTAGCAATCCATTTCCTACAACCTCACCATAACGTACCTTTCCACATTCATCAGTTTGTCCTGAATTCGCAGCCGTTGCTGCTCCTTTTTCAGTTCCTGCTGCTCGAGGCGTTTCAGCTCCAGCTCGTGTTTCCTGGCCTCTGCCTTCCGATTCTTATCGAGAACGTTGTGGATCTTTCGCTGCAGCTCGCGATCAGCTTCCTCCTTGGCCTTCTTCCGTTTCATATCAGCTTCCTGTATGCAATGTCAATAGACCCATGATGGTGACGCCATTTCTATACTCGTCTCTGCTTCTGTATCTCTGTATAGGTAGTTTGTAGATGATGGGCAAAGTTATCCAGCTGTCGAGATTGAGCTTCCATCTGTTGAGCAAGCTGCAGGCGTTTGTCGTCGATCTTCTTCTGGTTCATGTCCAGAGCCCGCTCGACCCGTTCTTTCTTCTCTTGAGCCTGGCGCGCCTTCTCTTCCATCGTCTACAATCCATTCTTAGGACGGCCATGCTATAGCATCTGACCCTCTCCTACCATTTTCTTCTGCTCTTCGGTTTTCTTTCTTCGCATATCGTCTCGAAGCTGCATCATTTGCAGCTTTGACAGGATCCGCTGGCTGATCGAATCGTTCATCGCCTGAAAACTCGGCAATCAGCAACGGTGCGCATCGAACTGAGATTTTCATTCACTTCCGAACGCTCTTTAAACTCTTGCTGCCTGGCGAACCTTTCTTCAGCTTTCATTCGCGCTTCCAATCTGAAACCAGTTCTCTCAGATTGAAGTCTTATCAATGCGCGAATATTCAATACCTTCGTTGCTTTTCGCGCTCTCGTTGCTCTTGCTGAGCTTTCATGCCCCTCTCGTAGATTTCCTGCTGCAGCTGCTTTCTTCTTTGCCTTTCCTTTTCCTCTTCCTGAGCGTGATGGGTTCAGAGCTAACAGGTGACGGATTTGCAGTTCTAACTTCAATTCTACGTTGTTGCATCTGTCTGGCTTTCTCTGTTATCTCTTGTTTCAATCTCATACGTTGTCTAGATAGAGCTTCTTCCTTCTGTTTCTGCGCCAGTTCCTTCTGTTTCTGCTTCTCTTCCAGCGACAACGTCTTCATCTCGGACTTCAGCAATTGTTCGAGTTCCTTCTTCTAAGCGCGATCATTGTCAGAATTCCATCGCCGATTGTTCCAACAAATTTACATGGCGGGAGATCAATTTCTGTAACCGAGTCTTCTCCGATTCGATCATATCAGCAGTCGCTCCACCAACAATCTTCTGAATTGCATCGACCGGGATCTTCTTGGCAATCTGCTCGTCATTTTGTCAGCAAACCTGTCACTGGACCAGCACGACTGACTTTGTCGAGATCGGGCGGCGGCTGCCATTTCGAATCGACGAGTTTCTGCCTGGCTTCTCTGGCGATCTTTAATAGTTCCAGCCTGTATAATAATGATTCAGTGATCAACTTTGAAAGGCGAAAGGGCGTCGCACCTCCTCTGCTCGGCATGCTCGAAGCGCAGCTTCTGAACGGCGGGCGAATCAGCTGGATCGAAATCCATCTCATCCATGGTCAGAGGAATGAGCTCATCGGGCAGAATCCCCTCCCTAGCGCATGCCTAAACATCATCTGTATAACGGCGCCGGGGGCAGGTTGATTGGCGGCGCCGACCTCGACGGAGCGCGGCGAGAACCGCTGCACATATTTGGCGGTGAAATGCGAATCGTCGTCGTTCAAGGTCCGGGTCTTGACCGAGCTACGATCGGTCATGGACCCGGTCGTGCTCAGTCCATCGCCGAACGGATCCTTCGACATCCGTTACCCGCCGTGATGGGGTCGCTACGATTCGTCCAGCGTTGTTGCACCCAGCTCCCGAACTACATGCAACGCGGTCGAGTATGACCCGACCCGTACACCCGATCTGGGGGGCCGACCAAGATATTCGCCTGCCCGTGGCCGTACTGGACCCTGGTCCCCGAAAACAGCTGACGGAAATGGGAGACACCCAGGTTGGGATATGAATAGGTCGAATTTAATCAGGGACAGTAAGATGATCGTTAAGCAGCATCGGATATGGTCATGCCTTCCAGAACGCATTTCGTGCATTGACATTTGAAGCCATAATCGACGAGCATCGCATGACGATCTTTGAGGTCGGCGGATTCGTCGATGTACGAGATGGTGATCTCCTCGTCCTGTTATAACAGCAGTCGTGAGCAGGGGCCCCGATCACGATGGCGAATCACGCGGCCTCACCTTGGAGATCTTTCGCAGAGCGATCAAGGCGACTTTCGCATCGGCACCGCCTTGCAGTTTCAACAGAATACAGTTCGGATCACAGCTGTGATTCATACAGCTATGCAGACTGTATAGACCAACTCCTTCCAATACAATCAATGAAACAGATCCGGGTCCAGTACGACGCCCGAACCAACCTTCAACAGAGATATCCTGGTACGATGCCAAACGCTGAATCTGTTCCTCAGAGAGCTCGCTGGGGATCTCTTCCAGATCTTCGAGCTTATCGGCGAACAAGGCGATGGCACTGCGCGAACTCATTCGGATCTGAAGAGGATGGAATCAGAGGGAGGCGATCACCTTCAAACTGCATAATACGTTATTTGTCTCGAACAATCCCATCAGACGGCTGATGAACTCGCGTGAGAACAATGACGCGTAAAGCTCTGAGCTCGAATAATCAGGTAGAGCTGCTGACAGATGCTGATGGCATTCGTCGATCAAGAATCTGAACGCAAACAGTAAAAATGGAGGACGCGAAATGCAGCGATTCGAACTGACTCGAGAACGCGAATGAACTCGTCGGCTTCGTGACGATCGAGTTCAGGAGGAACGGAGACGACTTCGGTCCAGGGCTTGGCGATGAACATCCTCAAGGGAACCAAAGCTTCAGCGAGATCTTCAGGAGTGCTGCCCGCCCTTTCGATCTGAATAATCAATGCGGATATCACCTGTCCGACCATGTACAGAACCTCGTTCGTCTCGTTCGTAAAATCAACGAACTCTGCAAAACACGAGTCAAGAGCCTTGTTGATGGCAGACGCCGCCCAACCTTGCATCTGGCAATTGTTGGCAGCACACATTAACTGATGTGATGACTGCCAATGTTGATCAGCACAATCATTGCTACAATAGATGAAGCCACAGCCCTGTCTGCACGAGATCGGTTCGGGGATCACGACCTCATGCAGAGGCAGGTCGATCTTCGAGCAGATCCCGTCGAAATCCGGACACGGGACGCGACTTTCTGATTCGATCTCGCCTGAAAAAGCGTCACCGACATCGAATGAACGCAGAAACCCTCGCCGACCTTGATGGGCGTCGCAGAATTTCTCATGGTGATGGTCATCGTCTTGGCTGCAATCGGAGCCATGATCACAATGACAATCATGACGAGGCCTGTGCGATTCGCAACATTCCCATTGTTGTTCGAGATCGCCAATCACCTGATCATTATTAATCAACGATCGCAGCTGATATCAGACGTATCTACTCGCAGGCAGTTCTGACAGCTATCAAAGACTTGATCGTGTAACTTCCGCCCAAACATTTGCATCTCGTTGTAGATGATTTCATTCTCGCCGAATGCCTTTTCCGCAAACATTCCTGATTACCGTCTTGAGCACTTCAAACGTTTGTCGAACGGACCATCAACGAACCTTTCCCGACCGAACTGTTCACCGTACGAATGGAGATGGAATCGGACAGATGCAACGCCTGAAGGCGTTCCTTAAAGAACGATTCCATAGGTTCACCGGTGACGATAGAAAGATCGAGACTGGACTGCGACATTATAACAAAGGGAATACTGGCCGATCTTGCCGGGCGTCACCTACTACAACTCGGGTGTTGAGTTTGCGTAATTGCTGGCAGCCAGACAAATTTCAGATGGATCTTTGAAAGAGATTGCGGAGCTCCATGACCTTGCCGACTGCGCACTTCTGCTTCGCAACTTTTTCCAATTTGTGCGCGCAAAAATTGGAAATTCTCTCAGATTTGCATCAAGATCGACCATATCGTCGGACAGTTTTTTCTCGCGAGTGCTTTATTCTATAAAACTTGGGCAAGAATTTGAGCGAAGCCAAATACATCAAGTTGAATAAACGCAGTGCCCAAGTCTGTCACTCGTCTTATTGGGCTTTCTTCGGACTTGACGAGATCCCAGATATTGGCGGTGACGCCCAAAGCAAACGAAGCCAACAATACAAGTAGGTAAAGCCCGAAAACCCATTTCGGAAAAGGTACTGGGCTACAGTCAGCAGATTATTAGCGAAGACGAATTGTTTCCCCGGGGAATTACGTTACATCTGTTAGGTTTTGAGGTCATGAAGGCCGTATGCAGTTCCACAGGGGCATAATTGAAGGCCTCGTTGTGGATTGACGGGTGATGGGCCCCATCAGATATTCGAAGTAATATTCAGCTGAGCAACGAGGCATCGTAGGTTAGAAATGATATTTAAGCAGTAATTGTGCTCTATGAATGTCCGGTCCAACTCACATCTCACCTTCATCATTACTAACTATTAAAACGCTATGAACTGGATCAGAACAGCAATTACAACTGGTTATAGATCTATAAGAGATATAAGCAGAAATAAGACCATGAATTCGACCAGAATAATGAAAGTTAGGGTCTACTGTTTAACGAGATTTAGCTCGAGTGTTATTTTAGATCACACCGCCGATCTGCTAATTTAACCTCGTGTCATAGAGGACAAGGCTTTACTGACATTTGGGTCAGGACAATTTAATCCATATACTGGAATGCTCAGATACGCCTAGTTTATATTTATCATGAAATTCTGTAGTTATTGCGTCTATTCTCTACAACGTGGATCTTGCAATCGGCAAATAACGATCTAAATATGGATAATTAGACATAGACAATGCGAATGTTGACATTCGGTTCGTGTGAGCTCGTCGATGACATCAAGAGCTGGAGGAATCGTTCAATGTCCCATATTCTGTGGCCCGCGTTGTTGGAGGGAAATAACGAGGATCGAGGTCGACCAAACCGCTTCGGTTTCCCTCTTATGATCGCTTTTAAGGGAATAACATTCAATTTTCACAGTTTGAAAATAAGTATAAAAAGGACTCACATTAATGCCATCTGAACTCTGCTGAAGTTAGTATCAGGTCGTGTTACGCTGAGTTTGATGTCATTAACAATCAATCACAATCAAAAGAGACAGACAGTACGTGCCTGGCAGCTCTTTAAGATCATCGTTGTCTATATATATAGGACTATCAATATACGCATTGAGAGACTCTTGCCCCAAAACTGCCCTAAAATTATTAATACCTAGACACGACCCAGCCATATAACACACAATACAGTACGACGTCTGTATTCTAATGAGAGCATATCTCTGCGATCTTCCAAAAACCCTTTTCTATTCCGAACGACATGATATCAGTTGAGGAAAACGGAACTCGAAGGTCCGTTCTAAAGCGATAGTTTGGCGCCAGTTTCGACAACGGAATCTGACCTGAAGTTTGGTTGTCAACCGACCAAGCACGCTTACAGAGAAAAGGCGAATTGATATTGAAGGAATCAGTGAACAGATTCGACAGCAATCGTTCCTTTGCTGGTAGTTTATTGGGAGTTATAATTTCAGACATACGCAGACCCATTCGTTACATTGCGGACACCGACAATCAGTGGATCGCTCGTTCAACTCAATCTGGACAGAGTCCTGAGAAGCCTGAAGAATGGAATCGTGTTCTGAGAGCGCTGAGCTCGGTAGACAATCATTAAGAGCAGAAGCAGAATCTTGACTTGTCATGCCCATAGCTGCAATTAATACATTGGCAGCAGCAACCAACACCAAGTTCATCCTCATTTGCGCACGAACACAACAAATTTGATGAATGGGGGAATGGATTTGTCGACGGATGCCGTACGGACTCCGGCCTGAATCTGCAACTATATGGAGAACGCCGTTAATTAGACGGCAGGCCAAGAGGGGAAGTGTGGCATCGTATTCATGTTTTATGTATCGAGCAAGCAACCAACGCCACCAACTAATTAGACGACATAACGCACAGGCACATTTGAGCAACTTCTATCACGAAATCCTTCAACAATGCCAAGTTTTAGCATCCATTTTTTCAAACAGTTCGATCGCCTCGTCCAAATATCAAAAGTTGCTCTTGTCGTTTTGTCATTTTAAATCCTTCTGGACACGGAATTTTCCATCTTCGTTCTTGTGCCTGAGAATTTCTAAGACGCTATAATTTACATATTGGAACGCTCAAATACGCCCAATTTATATTTATCATGAAATACTGAAGTTGTTGCGTTTAATCTCTATAATTGGATCTTGCAATCGGCATAAATATGGATAATTATAAACGGTGAAGGTCGCCAGTCGCAGTGCGGGACTTAGTTAGATCCGCGACCTTGGACCCCAAAAAGTGCGCTTATTTACAGGCTGAGCCTGCTGTAAATAAATTCGCATATTTCCGCTGCAGGTCGCCTAGGTCGCCACTATACTATTTTACAAACATAGTTTTGACGGGAAAGTTTTGAATTTTCATCTGATCTGGTTTTCTTTCCTTTGTCTTTTTCCAATTACGGAGTTTCTTCAGACCAGTCAAGTTTCTGTTTTTCGTTTCGTATCGGCTGTTTATTGCGTTTTTTAAACATCGAAATGGTTTAGAAACTCGGGCAGATTCTTGGATATCCAGTCAATACTTTTCCCTAGAGACGCCCGTTGTTGCTCAAATTGCTGAGCCACGACGTTGGCAGTTTCGGAAAGTTCCCCTGACATTTGACGGGCTCTCGATTCTATGGAATCGATTACAAGTTTCCGTCGATTGAAAAATCTTCGGTCAGCCTTTGTAGAACACCACGCCGACCCCCTGCTCCGTTTTAGAGACTCAATAGATGGCCAGCCTCCCAAGCCATATTTCCAACTCTCTCCACAGATCCGTTATGGTGACGATCGCCTTGCTCATCTTGTATTGAGAAGAAGCCTCGCAGTTTGATTCTCTTCGCGACCCATTCTGCTCGACTACTGTAATCACCGCTTCTTGGAGTAGAAAACCAGAGTGTCATTTTCAGAACTCAAACCAAAAAATGACACATTATTGGGTCTTAATTAAAAGGTCTTTTAATGCGTCATTTTTGAGAATAAATTCTAAAAATGACACGTTATAAGACCCTATAATGTGTCATTTTTTGGTTTGAGTTCTGAAAATGACACTCTGGTTTTCTATTCTGGGGCGTGGTTTTTGAGTTCAATTTTCAAAAATGACAACAGATTAATCCGCCCTGTCTCATAGATTAATCCCTCTCAATCCGCCATTTGTAATTTTTGAAATCAGATTTAAAAAATGACAATATATTACTATGATATTTATTTATAATAATCCTTATATTTTCGTGCCAGGCAAGCGTGCCAGGCAAACCCCCTTTCGTGCCAGGCAAACCCCCTTTCGTGCCAGGCAAGAATTCCTAAAATCGGCGAAAAATGCCATTTTCCCATACAAAAATGACCTCGTGCCAGGCAAAGCGCTCGTGCCAGGCAAAATCAGCGAAATCGCACAGAATAAAAAATTTTTATATCACTTCCATGTATTCATCAAAATATCAATCAAAATAAACCCACCGGCCCACCATTAATTAAATGGATAATTTATTTGAAATAATATTGGGGGTTTATTGTAATAATGGATAATATTTCTTTTTGTATAAATTGCGATAAAGAAACAGAAAGTGATGATTGTTGTGCTTTATGTAATAAATCAATGTGCGTTGATTGTGAGGATTTTAAACATACAAAAAAAGGTGTTATTTATACTGGTAAGGAAGATCAATATATTTGTGGAGAATGTGCGTCTGAATGTATAAAAATATGTATGAGCAAAAAGTTAATTCATCATTCATATAGTGATGATTTTGAGAGATATTTGTTTGCTGAGAAATAAATAATTAAACAGAAATGAACTGGGGAAAATATTTAAAATAAAAAAATACTTCAAAATAATAATTAGAGATTATTTATCGTATATATATAAGGAGTCTGACTCACATTAATATGGCAATCTGACTACGCAAAACGGCTTCCTTTATTACCAAGCTT